>JAUTXW010000161.1:0-167459 GCA_030620095.1 Kuschelorhynchus macadamiae
GTAGAAAGCAGGACTTTTTAATAATATTTTACCCTAATTACCTATGTTTTATTCTTTTCATAAACTGAACTGTTAATAGTTATTTAACAAAAAAGTTTTGTTATTATGAAAATTAAGAAACATAAATTATTTGAATTTTTTAAAATTACTAAATAGACTAAAATAATACCCTTAAACAGTTCTCAACCTACGTTTACAAAAATATAATTCTTATCAGTTATATAAGTCTAGTTGATATACTTTCAAAGTTGTTTAGACTAACTTCTATGTTTTCGTTTATGCGTCTTTCGACCTATTACTCCCTCTTTAGAATAGTGTTGAAAATTCGCAAAAAATCAGATTTAAGCATGTTGAGGAACGTAATGTGAAACAGCAGTCTGAGCAACTTTTTTATTATTCATTTCTGAGAAAATTGGTTTGGTGTTTAAAAAAAAATAAATTTGACAGTATTAAACTTTAGGTCAGATATACAGGGTGTTCAAAAAATACAAAAAGTGGAATTCAAAAACTAAAAATTTCAAATATAATTTTTCTGCGACGACAGTTTCAAGAACCTCAAAAAATTGTAATTCAAAGCTACATAAAATGTTTCTATACCCAACGAGATACTTAGGGCTAAACTCCGAGAAAACAAATGTTGTTTTTCGATTTTTCAATCTAAATATCTCTTTACCTATTACTAATATGAAAAAAATTTACTTACCTTTTATTTACGATTTTCCTGTGTTTTTTAAAACTGTCATAAAAACTGTAGTCTTTGAAATAAACTTTTTTGCATTTTCTGACCTAATGTTTAATACTGTCAACAATATTTTTTCTCCAATCATCAACTTTTCTCAAAAATAAAATATTCTGAGAAACGAATAACAAAAACATTTCCCTTTTTTTTTTGGACAAACTGTATATGAGTGGCAGGAGTATATCGCACCATGCGGAAGGTTGTAGATCTTCTTTGATCATTTTATAGTTTAAACCCTTTGAATAATTAATTTGAGCTTTAAACATTTATAACACTGATTTTTGTTTTACATAATATGAAATGTTATTACTAAGCACCATTGTCCCGCTGGTGCGCCAGCAGGAACGTTCTTTGTAGTAATAGAAAAAATTTCGGAGGGTTACAATATTTCCCTTTTACGAGGGAAGTATAAACCATAATTTAACTTTAAACAGATTTGTCGAAAATTAGTGATGCTAGCTGTCGAACTATTACTGCTATACTCTAGAATTCAACTGATAATTATAATATATAACGTGATATTGCTGGCTGCGCGTCTAAACTCTAGAAGAAGCACTAACCCCCTACAAATATTTTAACTGATTTTTTGACAAATCTGGTATATATCTCCTAAACCCGGATATTTTTATTTTTTTGCCTTCATCCATAACAGACTATGTACATCTAGAATCTAAATAATGAACATAGTACATTTAGTGCCTGATATAATGTCGAAAATAATATATCAGATTATAAAAAGAAAATTTGGACAAGTCCCCAAATCTTCTGTTATTGACCTTTCAAAAAAATTTATTTTACCGGTATGTCCGTGAAATTAGCCACCGTTTCCAGCGTCGAATTACGTTCGCAGGGCATCCGCACCAACACAATTTATATTCTTCGACTTATAATTAAAAAAAGAGTTTTCGCATAAATAAAAGTGTATTCTACATGTTTAATACACATTATAGAAAGTATTAAACATTCTCAATTTAAGAGACAAATAAGTATCAAAGAGTACTTTTGACTAATATTACGGCTGTTAGTACTGAATAAGAGGGTGAATACTAAAAATAACAAACAAAGCAAAAAGTTACACATTAAGGATAAACTAAAAAGGTATCAAAAAGTTGAAATAATATATTAAGTTTAAAAGATAACGTCTTTTTCAGATTTTGGATGAGATTACACCTTTATTTTTTAGGAATAACTAAGGAGGTACTATTGAGTACTTCAACGAAATAATACTGCTATCAGTAGCATTATCAAAGATACTTTATTTTTTTATTCCGTATTTTGAATGGGATTATACTTTCAATTCCTTAGGAGTAACTGAGAAGGTACTAAAAAAGACCTCTACGAAATATTACTGCTGTCAGTGCCGTCCAAGGGGGTTAAAATGTGGAATAATATATAATGTTAAAAAGTTATTCAAAGATACTTATTTTTTTATTCGATATTGTGGACGGGATTTCACTTGCACCTCCTTAGGAATAACTGAGGAGATACTATAGAGTACTTCTACCAAATAGCATTGCTCTCAGTGTAGTCCACGGATGTGGAATAATATACAATGTAAAAAAGCCATTCAAGCATACTTTATTTTTTATTCCAGATTTTGAATTGGATTACACTTTCACCTCCTTAAAAAAAGGAGGAGGTACAAAAGAGTATTTCTGCCAAATATTACTGCTGTCAGTACCGCCCAAGGGAGTATATACGTGAAATAATATATAAAGTTAAAAAACCATTCAAAGATAATTTTTTTTTCCAGATTTTGGATGGAATTACATTTTCAACATGATAGCAGTAACATTTGGTAGAAGGGTACTTCTACCAAATGTTACTGCTTTCAGTGCCGTCCAAAGGAGTTCAAAAGCCAAGCCATTCAAAGACATTTTTTTTTTGTTCCAGATTTTGGTGGGGATTCAACTTTATCTCTTTAGTAATAACTTAGGAGGTACTTATTCCAAATATTACTACTGTCAGTGCCGTCCAAAGGGATAAAAATGCCAAATAATTTATAAAGTTAAAAATCATAACAAAGATTCTTTATTTTTGTATTCCATATTATGGATAAAGTTACACTTTTGTCTTTTTAGGAATAACTAAGAAGATATTAATGAGTATTCCTATCAAATATTACTGCTGTCGGTGCAGTCCAAGAGTGTAAAAACGAGAAATATTATAAAAAGTTAAAAAGCCACTCAAAGATACTTATTTTTTTTTGAGATTTCGGATGGTACTTTCATCTCTTTAGGAATATCTAACAAAGTACTAGAGATTACTTCTACTAAATATTACTGCTGTCAGTGACGTCCACGGGGGTAAAAACGCGGAATAATATATAAAGTTAAAAAGCCATTCAAAGACACTTTATTTTTTTATTCCAGATTTTGGATGAGATTCCACTTTGATCTTTTTAGAAACAAGTAAGGGTATACCAAAGAGTACTTCGACCAAATATTAGTGCCAGTGCCGCCTAAAGGGGAAAAAACGCGTAATAATAAAGTTAATAAGCATTTCAAAGATATGTTAATTTGTATTACAATTTCTGGATGAGATTACATTTTCATGCTGTTAGGAATAACTAAGGAGGTACTAAAGACTACTCCTCTTAAAATATTGCTATCAGTGCTGCGCAAGGGAGTAAGAGCGCGAAATAATATATAAAGTTAAAAAGCATGTCAAAGATATTTTGTTTTTTCATATTTTGGACGCAATTACACTTTCATTTCTTTAGGAATAACTGAAAAGGTAAAAAAACGGAATAATATATAAAGTTAAGAAGCATATCCAAGATACTTTACTTTGTATTCCAGGATTTTGAATGGAATTACATTTTGATCTTCCTAAGAATAACTGAAGGAACTAGAGAGTACTTCAACCAAATATTACTGCTATCAGTGACATCTAGGGGGCAAAAACGTGAAATAATATATAAAGTTTCAAAGCCATTCAAAGACACTTTAATTTTTATTATTCCAGATTTTGGATGGGATTACACTATTACGAATATTATTGCTGCCAGTGTCATCTCAGGAGGTAAAAACAGGGAATAATTTATAAAGTAAAAACACATATCAAAGATACTTCATTTTTTTATTTCAGATTTTGGATGCAATTAGCCTTTCAATTCTTTGGAAAGAACTGAGAAGCTACTAGAGCTACCAAATATTGCTTACTACTTCTACCAAATATTGCTCCAAGAGGGAAAAAACGCGCAATAATTTGTAAAGTTAAAAAGCCATACTATTTCGCGTTTTTACGCCCTTGGACGGCACTGATAATAGTAATATTTAAAAGAAGTACTTTTTGGTAGCTTCTCAGCTATATTCAAAAAAGCTTTTTAACCTTATATATTATTTCGCGTTTTTACACCCTTAACGGAACTGAGAACAGTAATTTTTGGCAGAAATACTATTTAGTACCTCCTCAGTTATTCCTTAAGAGATGAAAGTGTAATCCCATTCAAAATCTCGAACAAAAAAATAAAGTGTCTTTGAATAGCTTTTTATATTATTTCGTGTTTTTACTCACTTGGTCGGCACTGACAGTAGTAATATTTGGCAGATCTACTCTTTAGTACCTCCTGAGTTATGCCTAGGGAGATGAAAATGTAATCTCATCCAGACTGTGGAATAAAAAGCTAAAGTATCTTTGAATGGCTTTAACATAATTGATACCTTCTTCTTTGTTTCTAATTTTACGGACATCAGCTTCTTGGGTTTTCAAAAGCCACACCTGTTTGTTTTTTTGCTGTTTATTGACAATAATATTACTTTTCTGCTTAAAAAATATTTTATTTCTAAAAAAAAAGTATCACGGTAAATTGTGTCATTTTATCTCACTTAGTCCACTTGAGGTTTGAAGTGAGAGAATTGACAGGTATTTATAAAATGGGCTCTAGTGCTCCAGAACTTTCCTTGTAACGAGTTCCACCAGAGGCAGATACACAGTTTATACAGTTGTTGCTTTTTGATTGTCTGTATTTTATTATACAATTTTCATCAAAAAAGCTAACTGGTTTCCGCTGGGATTCGAATCCAAGCACATGATTTTCGTGGCTTAGTGGTTAAAACGAGCAACTAGAAACTGACAGGCATGGGTTTGAGCCCCAGCTGAAAGCAGTTAACTTTTTCAATTTTAATAGAGTTTATACATTCACACTCAAAAATATTGCAAAATATATAAATCTTCCACAAAATTTAATAGAAACATGATGTAACAAAAAAGTGCATTTTTGTAAAAAAAAAGCAGATAAAAAAGTGATTAAAAAAAAAGTTAAGACAGGACGAGGGTTCAGTTGATTTCAATAGAACGCTGCTGTTATTGGAGATACTTTCTGCTGTGGGTTTAAAAATCTCGGTATAGAATCAAAATTTTACACACCCGGTATTTAGACAAAAAACTTGGACCGTAAAAATAGGTATTAGTGTTTCACAAAATAGTAAACAAGAAGTACAAAAGTGTCTGCTTTTTAATTCCAAATTGTTTTTATCTTACACAAATACATATACAGGGTGGGTAAGATTTTGGTTTTTATACAGAGATTTCTAAACCCACTATAGTAGTATTTTCACAAAATAGTACCATTCTACTGAATTTATACTGACGACTCATTTCTTAACTTTTTTTTTTCCTCGTTAAAGGGAAGTATTGTAATCGTGAAAAAATCACCCTCCGAGATTTTTCAGATCTTTACGTTTCACGGTCCAAAGAAGCCGAAAAACATGTTTTTTCGATTCCGTCTGTCCGTCTGTCGAATTGTCTGTCAGTTCGCGGCATAGCTTAAAAAGTACTCAAGATTGACTTCAAATTTTAGTCAAAACTTAAGGGTCATGTGGGGATGACCTAGCAATATTTTGGTAGAAATCCAATATGTCGGAACAAAATGGCGGCCTAGAGGAAAAATATTACTAAAAAATTTAGTAATTATATATCCAATTTACTTAATTAATGAATTAATTCTGCACAAAATCAAGTGTTACATAATAATTAACTAGCAACATTTTAGTATGAATATGACAGGAAAACCAAATGGCGGCATATTAAATTATTTTAAAAATCAGCCTAAAAAAACACTTATTGGATTAATTTCAAATGCAAGCATTAAGTGTGATATACAGACAAACTCGTAAAGTTGTGTTACGAATTCAAGATGACCGAACAAAATGACGGCCAAATATATTTTTCAAAAAATCAACGTAAAAAAAAACCGTAATCAATTGATTGACAACTTTTGCAGAAAAATTAAATGTGATATAAAGATAAACTGGTACGAATTCAACATGACGTAACAAAATCGACGTCTGTCAATGTAAAGACACTTATTGAATTTATTTTAAATTATGCCCAAAAACCAAGTGTGGCTTAGGCAAAAACTGGTAAAACAATGGTGGAAATCATGTGATGGAACAAAATGGCGCTCAATAAAAATCTTTGAAAAGACAGTATATAATTTGTGTTCCTAAATCACTATGTACTGAACTAAATTGGACCACTCTTCACTGTTCCTAATAAAATGAAATATTCATAACGAGGGAAGTTCCGGGTAAAGGAAATTTATTTAATCACTAATCACTTTTTTATCTATCTTTTTATAGAAAATCTTCACTTTTTTGTTGCAACATGTTTCTATTGAATGTTATGGAAGCTTTATTTTTGTTCGCGAGTGTATATAGTTATTTGGTAATAATTTAATTAGTTAGTACAGAGGTCTTCAAGCTTTATTTCAAAAGATAGAAAAAAATGTTAAACAAAATTTATAAGGTTATATCTGAACCACTGGGATTTGCTAAAAACATAAAAAATGCAAAATTTAAGAGTAACAAGTGAATATCGACTTTGTTTTTTAAATGGAACACCTTGTATATTATTTTTTTAATAAATGTGTCCGTTATTGCCAGTTATAAATATATAAGTTTTGTTTAATTTTTTTATCTTAAAAAAAACGATATATTTGACAAAGTCCCAGCATTAAGAAGCAATGTGTTGGAAAGAGAGAAAATTTGTACTGCATATAGGAATACATGGTGATATTGGAGTGATTTTAAATTCTCAATTCTTCTGCTGCACATAATTCACATGATATCTGTAGTGTGACAGATCGACGTGGGTCACCGACAGAAACCACATTAGTTTAGCTAAGGAGCCAGTCTAGTCAAATATAAAATAGGGCGTTTGACCTTGAAAAATGCGTCGCCGCTTAGTAAAAAAACCGTTGTGTTTTTTTTTTTGGAAAAAAGTTAAAATAAAATGTATCTGTATCTATCTAAGATACACTTTTTTTGAAATAAAGAAATCATTAAAAAATCTTGACTTTTCAATGATCTTAACGAAAAAACAACATAATTTTACTTGGGGCATTTTCTTCGTCAGTTAGTAAGACATTGAAACGTGCACGCGTTTTAGAATTACTCCGACATCCTGTTATGGCAGAATTTTTGTCAATTTTCTCGATTGTCTTTAAAAATAAAGCTATCAAACCTGGTATATTTATAATCAGCAAGATGAAACTCATTTAATGAAAGGATATTATGCAGGATGTTTCTGTAAAAATTACAAAGTTGATGCCCATTTTTTACTTTCAAGTTGTCATTTTTTATTTTTTAGCAGATCCTAACGGTTTGAGTCAAATTTCAGTTTCTTTTAAAACAAAGCATGTAAAGCCCGTTTAAAATATAAACAGAAATACTGTTCATATTATATGTATACATTGTACCTAATATATTTAAATTTTCCTAATAAAAGGAAATTTTTATTACGAGGTAAATTCCGTGTACTTTGTTAAAAAAATAAATAAGCCCTTTTTAAGAAATTTTTCTGGTAATGGAACTTTCTTTGGGGAGAATTGAAATATATTACAATTTATAAACCATTCCAAAAGTTATCACCAAAAAACATAATATTTCGTTATGAGGAAATTTCAGGGTAAGGACCAACCAATTCACAGTTGTTTTTGTGAAAATCTTGTATAACAGTTTTATATATATATATATATATATATATTTATATATATATATATATATATATATATATATATATATATATATATATATATATATATATATATATATATTTATTCATTTATTTATTTATTTATAAAGGTTCATCTCGATGAAATTCAGTCTTACTTAATGTTATTAAAGTGAAATAAATCAAAGTTAAAGTGGAATAGAAGCATATTAAATATGGTAAACAAAAAACGCGGCGAGACATAACGTCCGTTATCTTAAATGCATTGCGTAATTATGTCAGGCGTGCATTCTAATGCACCATTTCGACCCTGAATTGCAGCGCCAGGGCTGTAGGCGTGAAATCTTGCGACACTTCATCATCATTAATAATGGTCAAGGTAAAAAACTCCCTCCCGAAAAAAATATTGTTGCCGGTACACACATCATTGTTGTATAAAAATAGTGTTTCCTTAAATGCTGCTAATTAGTTATAGTTCATTTTTTATTAAATAAGAATCGGTTAATATTTTTATTACTACCCGCTCTGTTTAAGACTTTCTTATTCTATCACAAATAGTAAATAATATTTGTTACATAAAACTTATATTACAATAAATATGTTTTTAGAAAGTCTAAAAATGGTGATTGTTTGTGTTAACGTGTTAGTAGTGTTATCTGGAGTTTTGAAATATACAAACGGTTTACCCTTAGAGGTTCGTACCCAAAATCACTTTAATGCTTGGAAGTTCTTTAGTTATATTTTTTCTGATTATACTTCAAATAGTTTCTACTCTCACATACTTTTTCTTTGCAATAAAAAACTTAATACTTATTTTTTGTGAGTATTTATACATGGTTTCACAGAACCGTAACCTCGACGTAGCATAACTATGACTGTCGTAGATATCAAATATGTAGCTTTAATGAAACAAAAATATTTAAAACAATGGAATATAAAAATATTTCTTTGTGTATATATCTATATTATAGCTTAATTACATACTATACATAAAATTGTAATAACTCTGCTACAATCCTAAAAAGCTCTCTTTATTCCTTACGAACTGTAAACAATTATTATAATAAAATTAGGCAAAAATAATACAACAAATTATTCCAAACACTAAAAAATAATTCATCATATTTAACTTGTATTTAGAAGTTTAGATTTTTTATATAAAAAATTAATCTCAAATTTATAAAACTCAATTAGACAGATGTATCTATACAGTATATAGGGTGTTCCAAAAGACAATTATCACAATTCGTGTGTTAAAAGAAAGCCATTTAGAATGAGAATAACTATATATGCCCTTATACAGTTGTTAGTTTAAGAGTTAATTCAGTTCTTAAGATTTGCTCTTAAATCTCTAAGTTTAATTATTTCCACAAAAACTGCTACTTGGTTGTACTCAGTGTTTTTTAAATATGATCTTGAAGGCAGCATCTTTTTATAAAATCATTTTCATAAGATATGTTATCTCGGATAATTTTGAAAAATGGTAATACTAAACAAGTATATAATATATAAGTGATAAATGGACCAACATTTGATTCAAATTTAAAAAATAATAACTTGTTTTATTTTGTTTCTTTTATTGCACGTAGTGTAAATCTTTAATTTACTAAAATTTGTATTTTTTAAAGAAAAATGACTTACTCGAAAAAAACTGATTTAAAAGCAATATGACCTGACTTCCTTCATGTATGATATTATTTGAAATCGGCAATGAATAAACAGGACAACTTTCTCTGATAATGAGCCAACTATTCATATATATATATATCATATATATATATATATATATATATATATATATATATATATATATATTATATATATTTATTTAATTATTTTTTTAAATATGTTTATAGATTACCTAAGTCAAATTCTCTCTACAAATATAAAGCTAGATTTATTTAATAATAAAATGCAATACTGGCGATACGTATTTTCTAGTTAATTAAAACTTAATTTAGTTCTAGATTTTAAAAATAGAAAAAAAAATAGAATTCTTCTAACAATATAAAATATTTATTTTATATTTTTGTTCAAAAAAACCTTGTAAGAACTATTATGCTGTTATTTTGGAGTCTGAAAAACTAAAGAAATCAAATTGGCAAAATCATTTTGTTGTGTAATTGCCTAAAAAATTATATGTATAAGAAGGCAAGCGTTATAAAAACCTCATGGCTAAAACATATAACGATATGTAACATCGTTATTTCTTATGCTTCTATCAGTTAGTCACCAAAGGATGACTTTTTTAGTCATCTATTGATGATAGTTCTCTAATAGAAAAGAGATACATTTCTTTTTTAGTCATCAGTTGATAATTGGTAGTTGTCCTATTTGCCTTGCACCTATGCACCTTGTATATTTTAATTTATAAGCCAATTAGCGCTTATTTTACATATAAAAAATCATAGCGGCTTGTCATTTAGCGAAAACATTATCGTGGGATAAACATGCCTCTTTTACTTACAATTTTATAAATAAATATTTTAACCACTAAAGTATGATATTACCTTTTTTTAGGAAAAAATGAGACATGTTCGATCAGCTAGAAGTTACTGTAATTGTGGTAAGTATTTAAGAAAAGTAAAATTAAAAGGGTAATTACATTTCAAACTTGAACTTACTAGTAAAATGAGCGCAGTTAAAATTGGTTCATATTTAATTAACCTAAAAATTTGTATAAATTACTTAAAATACATATTTATGCTAAATTAATTATGATTAAAAATAACTTCAAATAATATATATATATATATATATATATATATATATATATATATATATATATATATATATATATATATATATATGTGTGTATATATATATATATATATATATATATATATATATATATATATATATATATATATATATATATATATATATATATATATATATATATATATATATATATATATATATATATATATAGTCTCTATTCGAAAATGCCAAATGTGATATATACAGTAGTGAACGGATGTACACCCGGAATGAAAACACATTATATATATATATATATATATATATATATATATATATATATATATATATATATATATATATATATATATATATATATATATATATATATATATATATATATTTATATATATAATTTTCGATAAAGCCTAACGAATACAAGTAAAGTTGTAAAAGTGCCCGAAAATTACAGGTAATTAGCAATGTACGAGTATATTCAATGCGAAAATTTTGTATTTTTTGTTTTATACAGGATTAAGACTTTTAAAGTCTAACTTTAAGAGAAGGTTATTCTTTTAAATCTTATAATCAGGCACTAGCGAAAATGGCTGGCTAAAAACAGCGTTGCCAAGCAGGTATTTTATTATAAAAATGTTGAGGTTGACAGGTGAATGTTCTTTTTTTCATAGTTTCAAATCAGGATTTCTCTTGTGTAGTTTGCACTTAATAGTGCTGCAAAATAGCGATACTGTCCCGCAATAAGTAAACGTGAAAAAAAAAATGTTTGCTAGGCATTCTGACTAGCTCTAGGAAATTTAGTTAATTAATATATAAATGTATATTAATATTAAAACATCCAAATACCAATTCAGGGGTATAATTATATGGACAAAAATTTAATATGATTAACGTTTGCTAAGCCATATTTTTTATTTGAAATAATTATTTTAGAATGCGGGGCTGTAAAAAGACAGAGTCGGGTAGTAGGTGGTAATATTACAAAGGCCCATGAATTTCCATGGATAGCAGGACTAAGCCGTGGAGGAGATTTTTTCTGTGGCGCCGCACTAATAACGAAAAGACATCTTATCACAGCAGCTCATTGCTTAAATGGGTAACTAAATTTTTGTATATTATATAATTCACAACAATGTCAATTTGACTTTTACATAGATTTATTTGGTTCTAATTATTACAAAATATAACAGGTAAACATAACACAGGTGAAAGTGAAGATGTAATATATTATTATGCTCTTGTGATTCAAAAACTATATTGCGCACTCATCCTTGCACTTTTATCGATTGTGTTATTTAAAATAGTATGTGGTAAGTAATTGACTGATAATATATAGGCGTATTAAAGTCAATCACGTAAAAATGTATAGTTGATGAAAAATCAAGTTTACTGAAAATTAAAATAACGCTAAATGGAACCTTTGTTTAATTAACCATTTTATGTTCGTGAAATATGTCGTGTCAAACTGGATTTTTTTTTATTTAATATACCTCATTAACACAATTACAATTACAATACAGGCATTTACAATACATACAATGAAGCCAAATCAATGAAAAACTAAAAATGAAAAAGAAAATTGGAAGAATAATAATTATTTTAAAAGTAAATCTTAAATATCATTAAATAAATTAATGTCCCTCAGAAATTTTATCACTTTGGAAAAACTGTTAGGCGAACTAAGATTGACTTTGAGATCACCACTGATTACATTCATCCTTCAGCTTTCTGCGTAATGGAGACGCGCAATAAGGATGTGTTGTACAGTTGCAGTGTTCGCAAAGTAGTGGGTTCCCAGCTTCCAAAAAGTATCCGTGGGTGAGTTTTGTGTGTCCAATTCTTATTCTTTGGATTGGCGTCAGCTCTCTTCTATTCATAGGTAGCATGTCCTTCGTGGTTTGGTTTGGTTTTATCTGTGAGAGTTTGGTGTTTGATTGTTTCTAGATGTCCTGCCATTTATTCCAGATTATTTGTGTGAAATTGTTATTTATGTCATTCTGGAGTTGTATTTGTTCCACTGGCAGATTCAAAGTTAATGATTCTTTATTGCATGGTCTCCTTTTTCATTTCCAGGAATTCCAACATATGAAGGCGTCCAAAAAATGAAAACTTGTATTTGTTTGAATAAAAACACTTGGTAAGTATCATGTATGTTCTGTACTCGAGGGTGTATATGTTGCCTAATAAATGAATTGACGCTAATAAATCGATACATATAGTGATAGTTTTATTATCTCCTGTGATTATTTGAAAAGCTTTAAGGATGCTATAAAGTTCTCCAGTGTGAATGCAGCAAGCTTCCGGGAGTTTGTAGCTTTCTTTCGTGGAATCTGTTATTGTGATAGAACAGGAACAAGTGTATTGTGTACAAGGTGTGATCTGATTTGTTTGTACTAATTTTCTAATTCTAAGTTCTAGGAAAGATTGTTTTAGAAAGACACTGGGTTTCAGATTTTTTGTTTTTTGTCAATAAGTCAAAAGGCATCTTTCTAGTCCATGGAGGTGTTGCTGAGAGTAGAATGGTAGATATTTGGAGGAGGTTGTTATCACCCAAGAAATTTTTGAGCGTTCTGGAAATTGAAGGTGTATCTGGGCAGATTAGTTTGCACATCTTTTAAAACTGAAATTTGTTTTCATCATTTCAAAATTAGAATACTGAATAAGTAATTCCACTTGGCCATTGTGTAATCTCAAGAAACATTTTTTTTTTCAAATTGCTATACTTTGAAATAAAGTAATCAAATTTTGATTTCCAACAACTTTTAGAAATAAAATATAAATATTTAAAAAATATACTCTAAGTTCAACCCTACCCAAATAAAACACAAATTTTAAAAATACTTTTGTTTGCTTTTGTTAATAATATCTACCTATATTATTCTTAGGTTTAATAAAAAAGACATTACGGTAACCCTTGGAGATCATGATAGACAATCTTCCGACAGATTCAGTAACATCGAAGTTCGAGCTATAAGATCAATTCGAAAACATGAACATTTTGATATTGCTTCCTATAATAATGATATCGCTATATTGGAAATGGATATTCCTGTCAGTTTTAATGATAAGATGAATCCTGTATGTTTACCCCGTAGTGGTAAGTGATCCATAAAGTTAAGTTAAATTTATTATCTAAAAATTATAATTTGCGTGTATCATACGAATAAATTATTGACGAAATCTAACTTACCACTTCGTCCCCCATATGACACTTAATTTTTGAACAAACTTTGAAGTCAATCAGGTAAGGAGTTTTTTAGTTATGCTGCGAACAGACAGACAGAAAGACAGACCTACGGAATTGAGAAAACCTATTTTTCAGAACCTATCCTGAAACATGAAGACCTGAAAAAATCTCGAAAGGTGATTTTTTCACGTTTACCACACATACCTTTTACAACGAAAGTAAAAAGCATAAGGTGCACTAAAATCAAAACTCAAAACAATCACAACTCAAAAATCACCTATGTTACCGGTTAGATGTACGAAATTTAAATAAAACACAAAAAATGTAAGATAGTATACTTCATTCTAAATCTCAATGTAAATTTATTGGGGATTCCATTGTGAGATTTGGTTCTATTGTGAGAGCTTAGTGATTATTTCTTAGCCTAATTCGGGTGTAACATATTTTAAGAATTTTTTAAAATCCTATTTTGTATAGGTCAGTGAACCCAGGCGTGTTTCTCTGTCTTAGTTTTAGATGAACTTTTTATTTTTACTTCCCTCGTAAATGGGAAATATTGTTAACATGAAAAAATCACCCTCCGAGATTTTTTCAGATCTTAACGTTTCAGGGTCCCCAGATGCTCAGACATATGTTTTCTCGATTTCGTCGGTCTGTGTCTGTCTGTTCTTGGCAACGCTAAAAAACTACTAATTCGACTGATTTAAAATTCCGATCAAAAATTAAGGGTCATATGGGGCATGATCTGGTAACATTTTGGTAAAAATCAAATATGGCGAAACAAAATGGCCTAGTGAAATGTTAAAAAAAATATTACTAGAACGCTACCTAAACATTTAACCTCAAAAATCGAGCATTACGAAAAAATCAGCTGGTAAAATTTTGGTTCGAATCCAAAATGGCGGAACAAAATGGCGGCTTAATAAAATATTTAAAAATTCAGCCTGAAAAAACTACTTAATTGATTGATTTCAAATTTTGCGCAATAATTAATTTTAGTATAGTATAGTAAGTTGGCGTAACAAAATGGTAGCCAAATAAAATGTTTAAAACATCAATGTAAAAAATGTTCGAATTCAATTGAATTTAAATTTTACAGTGTGTGTCAATTTAAAAACTACTTATTCAATTGATTTTAAATTATTTCTAAAAATCAGGTGTGGTATAGGTAGAAACTAGTAAAATATTAGTAGGAACACAATATCGTAGAACAAACCGGTGCCCAATATAATTGTTTAATATGATAATTATAATTATTTTAAAGTTTGCTGATTCCGTAAGCAAGCGACATTTGCAAGATTTAAAAATCTGAAATGTGAAAGATAATACAATTTGTATATGTAACTACTAAATGACAGATTTTTAAATATTGTTTTTTCAAACATTTTAATAGGCCACAATTTTGCTCCATTTTGGATTTGTCTCATTATTGTACCAGTTTCTACCTGTCACCCCTATATTACATTTAATTTTTGTTCAAAATTTGGCACTTGAATGAAAAGTTTTTTACACTGATTTTTTAAACAGTTTATTTAGCTGCCATTTTAAATTCGTACCAAACTTTTACCAGTTCATATCTATATCACATTTAATTCTTGAGCAAAATTTGAAACCAATCGAATTTTGTTTCATCATCTTGGTTTCGTATCAAATTTTTAGTAGTTTATTCTCATGGCAAAATTTAAGGCAAATTGAATATGTAGTTTTTAGTAGTAGATTTTTGGCATCAAGGGACCCTGAAACGTAAATATCTGAACAAATCTCAGAAGTGATATGTTCTCACGTTTACAATACTTCCCTCTTACGAGGAAAGTAAAATAAAATACGTTTCATTATATCAGCATTTTTAAAAGTTGTTAATTCTTTTCGGGTAATTTATTAAGTCAGTCGCTTCTCGAACATAGGATAGAATGTAATATTATCAATGATAAAATCATTTTTTGTACGTGTACTAAAAACAGTTTGAAATAATACTCTGTATATTGCAAGTTTCTTAGGAAACTCACGTATTATATCATAAATATTCTATAGAAAAAATAACAAGAACTCACAACATTTTATTTTTAGAAGGTTTTGATTATACTGGAAGAATTGGTTTAGTCGCGGGATGGGGTAGAACTGAGGAAAGGGGAGATACTTCACACGTCCTTAGAAAAATATCTGTACCTGTCTGGAGCACCCAAGAATGCTACAATTCTGGCTACGGCGAACACAAAATATCCGGAAACATGCTTTGTGCAGGATATGCAGAGGGAAATACCGATTCTTGCCAGGTAAATTCACCATATTTAAATTCAATTTGAAGATATAATAAAATTTTAATGAATATATTTCAATAAACTATCTCATATAAAATTTAATGTAATCTTATTTTAGGGAGATAGCGGCGGCCCCCTCCAAATTAGAAATACCCATGGTGATATGGAAATTATAGGTATGGTTGTAGTTTATCTTATACTAATTTTATTTCCTAAATATCTCCCTATACATTTTTTGCATTTATAAGGCACTGCATTGAATTTTATTTATTTTAAAGGAATTTCATCTGTATCTTATTACAACATATATAATATATATTTATGTAAACAAATAAATTATTCGTGATAGGATTAGTATCATGGGGTAGAGGCTGTGGTCGTCCTAATCTTCCAGGAATCTACACCAAGGTGGCCAACTATTTACACTGGATAGAGGAACACATGGATGGTGAATGTGCATGCCAGAAAGGTCAAGCCAAATTTTTTTAGATTTTAGAGTTTATGTAACTTTCAACTTTTATGTAGTCGTTTTGTGTGAACTGAAACATCACACTGCAATCTTTGTCTGCTATGTCTAGTTTACCTCAGTTTTATGAGAAGTATAATTATATCCTAAAATTCGTTATTAAAAAACCGTTTTACTGATTTCTTAGGAGACAATTAAGGTTTTTAACTTCAAATACACATACAATCAAAAGCACCGTAGAGACGAAACTTTCAAGCTTCATTTAACTTTTTTCACGTGAGGTGCAATGCAATCAATTTATCTTGATAACATTTTGCACGTTAATACCTCTTTTACTAAAAATTTTTTCCTAGCTAATAAAAAAACAGGAGACTATCAATTTTACAATTAATACATTTTCATACGTTTTAATGTTTTGATTTATTGAATTTATGAAAATTGTTTCAGTTTGCTCTTAATTCTTCTATAGCGTTTGAGATTCTGCTCATCAGGTCCTCACTGACGTAACAAGGAGTTCTATAAACAGAGACTTCTGAAAAAAATCCATTATAGTTAGGTTGGCACTATGAGCAGGCTAATTTATTGTCCTGCCATTTCCTCTCCAACCTTTTGCATATTCCATATTGAGGAAGCCCTTCATATGCATATCATTGTGAGGTGGTGCCCTATCTTCGCTATCTTGATGCCAGAATATTATGATTTCCACACCAAACATTAACGATAAATCAATAACTGGTACTTTGTTTGTTACATCCTCTTCTTGTCGAAAATGAACTTTCATCTGTCCATAAAATATTTTGCAATATATTATATCTTCTTAGAAAATTGACACAAAAATTCAGTCTTCTTGCTTTCTGCCCCTCATTTAACACAATTTGGACAGCACTAAAAGAACAGCACTCCTAACAGAATTAGTGGGCTGAACCTAATAATAACCCCATATAGATTAGACAACAATTTGCAAATGTACACCCCCGAATTTTTTTTCTAATATTTTTTTTACATGGTTAGACCTTTTTTTCGCAGATCAGACAGTTTTATGGGAATTTCAAAATACAGTAAGGGATTTAATTTACACGGAGTTAATTATATTACACATTTAATCAAATTTAAACTACATCCATTTTTGTATATTATGTTGGGTTTCAACAAAAAAATAATTAAAAAAAATATAGCATTTTTTACAGATTTGAGTGTAACGTAACGTAAGTGGAACATATATATATATATATATATATATATATATATATATATATATATATATATATATATATATATATATATATAATTCCAATCTGAAGGCCGTTAAACTAAAATTTGTGTTAAAATATTTTTATTATAGTAATATTATATAGAGGGTTTTTCAAAGTCTAATAATTGAAGCTGGTAAGAAAATGCAAATATTATATAAAGTAAATTTATATTCTTTATTTTACAATAACATAAATCTTAAAAAAAATATATTTCTATTTAAATTAGTATCTTGTTGGTCCTTCATTTTCGCTGTACTTCTAAGGATCTTTTGGGCCTTGTACGTATCAAAGTATTAATAAAATGTTGAGGGCGTTGTTTCGGTTCTCTTAACAAGGCATTAGCCAAGTAATCTAATTTTCTAGTTTAAACCACTATTTTTAATACATTTACAGTGTAATAATACTTTAATAGACAGCATGTTTGAAAAATGTTTAGAAATAAAGTGAAAGAGAGGAAGCCCAACAAAATTTAATTTAATGAAACACATATTTTTTTCTTAAAATTACTATTTCCAAGATTCAATTATATAAACAGAAGCACCCTTTATATAATAATACCATAATAAAATTAGTTTAATTTCGTGAGTCAATAAGGAAAAAAGTCTACACACTTAAAATTTAAAAAGCTATATGTTTCTGATAGCTTCTCAACTGTCCCAAACACTTGCTTAGAGAGTACCTGGCGCTCAGCGATTGCACTTTTATTATTCTCGAAACCTGATCACTAAATTGCCATTATAGCATTATAAATATACTTAAATTCAAATAAAATAGTTAACATTATATCTTGTTAAATTTATAGTCGTCTGTTATTTAAATTATTAAAAAAATGGTACGTATTAAGCAACCTTTCAATTTGTTTTTTGGTTCATATAACTAGCTTTAAAACAAAGAAAGCTATAGTAGGTTAAAATATTTTCAAGATAAATTGATCGCACTGTATCTGGATATTTTTTAGTTTAACCGCGCTGCAGAGTTCGGACCATAACACCGAAAATAGTAAATTAAAGTTTCTAGAACTACCCAGAGATGCCTTGTAAAGGATTTTTGATTAAAACTTTAATTTCAAAGGACATTATTCCTTATATTTACGCTTTTTTTAGAAAACTTTACTTCATTTTTAACTACGCAAGTTTCAAAAACGATGGATAAATATCAAAAATCCCCTACAAGAGAGCCTTGGTAGAAATTGTTTTTTCAATTAAAGTCGATATGTTCAAACATTTGAGAAAAAATATTGCGGCATTGAACGAAAAAAACGAGTTAGTTTCGAGAGTGTGAATGGACCTTTGAGACCTGAACACCTAAAATGGTATAATTTCGGCGACTGAATGAACTCTTAAATATAAAGAGTAATTTTTGTTATAGTAAACTACTTATTTATTGATTAGTATAAGATTTAATTTAAGTTACAATTGACGCTTAGTAGTATTAATTTTGACAGTATTTGTTAAGTAGTAAGTCGGTTAGATCATTTGCCATATACATGTTTTACTAGTCTTAAATTAGGAGTTTAGCTTTATTGTCTATATGCATTTGTTACTTTCTGCTTATTATTTTGGCCAAATTATTAACAAAACTAAGAGATAGATTTAGTAAAAAAACAAATTAACTGTTTTTTCTTCGAAAAACGAATTGCCTTATGTCATAATTTGGCAATTATAGCTAAAGAAATCTATCGGCTAAACTAATCCATCTGGTCTATTAGGACTATATAGCGTTTTTTTTAGTTTCTTATTTTTACAACGATTTAAACAAAAACTATTTCAGAACCTCGCTTTGCTCCAAGGTTCCATAGCTTTTTTATGAAATAAACCACCATGACACTGTCTTAGCATTTTCCAAAACTTTCGTATTGTGCTGTATTTAAAAAATATATTGAAAAGTTATTTTGGAATCGATAAAAATTCTAAAAATGACGGTCATCTAATGTCAACTCTACCAAATGTCAAAAACAATTCTTTGTAATTTTTGGTTTAGTTCTTTAAGAAAAAATAAACATTTACCTATTTTAAAAAAAATAAGAAATGTCAGAAGAAATATATAAAGAGAAAAGGTAGATCTTCAAGTTTAAAACAATTTATTTTTTTATTTTAAATTTTTTATAATTTTCATGGGATTTCTTGCAGAAAATTTTAAAACTTTGAATTTACACCCTGTTCTAAATTACGGGGTACTAATAAACAAAAGTGGTCAATATCACATATTATAGCTCACTAGGTATTAAATCTTAAAAAGTGATCCAAAAATTATAAAATTAAATTTGAGCACAGATAGATGAACATATCACAATACATTTGGAACTAGAGATATAGAAATTTATAACACGAACAAAAGTGTGGAGTCCCAGTCATTATGCTCATCACAAAAAGAACTTTCAGTATTCTTCAATTTATTTGTATCCCACGCTTTTAGTTAATAATCAGACTAAACAACAGACAACTGTTCATATTTATAGGAATTAAAGCAATGGCAAATGGCAAAACATGCATTGGACAATAATGAAGGCAATTATTTATTTACTTTTATACAACGATATCTAGTTTATGCAACTTGTTGGTTTCATGAGGCATATTTTTTAAGATCAAGTTTCTTTTTTCAAACTACATATGTTGTCATGTCATGTAAAACTTCTAGATGCGAACATGATTCAACAAATCATATATGGATCATCACTACCAAAAATAAATAAAATATTTAAAACAGACACTAACTTATTTTATTTCTCTATTATATTTATTTCACAGTCATCACAACAACATGTATCTCAATTCATATAAAAATGCGTTATATACAATTTCCGTAAAACTAATTTTTCTCCAGAAATTCGGGAAAAAAATTGATTGGCTATTTAATAAAAACTGGTATTTTATAGTTTTACTATAAAATATCCAAAATTTCTGTGATATCTATTGCATTTATTTGTTTTACTAAATTTTAAAGGTGAAAGGATTTAGGTAGTAAAACACTCCATGAAACCAGGTTATTTCTCTGAATTATTATTTACTATTATGTAATATATAGTATTATGTACCAGGGTCCTAATTAAGTGTGTAATTTTTATCAAAACCCCATGTCTTCCATAATTAGCAAAAAATAAAAAAACTGCTTCGGTATTTTTAACCAAAGTTCTCAATAACAATAATAAAATTAAACAAAATTAATAAGTGTCTCAGCACATCATTAAATATATAACAAAGATTCATTTTCTGTAATTATATCGTCATGCAAGACTGTGTATTTTTTGTGCTAAGGCAGGTAAATGCACTATTTATTAATAGATGTCAGAAAAAAATCGGTTATTTTGACAAAAAAGTCTAAATTGCCACTTAATTTTACTTTATATACCATAGATTATATATGCCTAGTTATTTGGTAATAATTTTATACACAATAAATATTAATTTTAGTCACTTTTCTTTATAAAGAAAAAGGGTTAAATATTTTTGTAACAAAGTAACTAGAACAAACCTTATAATAAAACTCTCGTTTTATTACACAAAGTGAAATATATTGCAATTTGAACAATATTGCCAAATAAATATCTGTATAATATATAAACTCTGTTATCTGTGTGCAGTGGAATTCGTTACGAGTGTAGGGCTAGGCTAATTTACCGATTTTTTAAAATTTACTTTTCATGATATTCATTTTGTATATATTATGATCTACCATTTTTGCTACATTTTTATAATGTGTTTGTCAAGCCGAAAGTTATTGTTCACTTATAGTTATTTTATGCATGCGCAAGTAAAAGTTTATGACAATATATCTCTTTCATTCTCAAATTTGACAACCAACCAGATAGAAACAAATATATGTTTGTCATCTCTACATACATACATACATACCAATTTGTTATTGACTTATATTCAGTAGAGGCACCTAGTCAATGTTACATATGTATATATATATATATATATATATATATATATATATATATATATATGTATATTTATATATATATATATATATACATATATATATATATATATATATATATATATATATATATATATATATAAAATCGTTCGGAAACACTCGGGAAAAGCTCGCTTCCGTTTATAACCACGAGGTCATCGCGGACGCCAGCCTTTATCGATGCCAACGAAATTTCCGGAGATCGCGACGTGAGGCATCGACAGTCTCGCGGAATCAAGTGAACCGTCAACGAGTTTATAAGCTTAGAAAAATAGAAGGAATTTCCAAATTTAAAAGAAATTAAAAAAAATATAAATTATTAATTATTTTATTTATATGTTTTTTAAATACAAAACTTGGAGATCTTGTCGCTGGATAAATTTTAGAGATAACAAAAAAAACAAAAAATATAGAAAAACTGAAACAGTTCCACAACTTTTGTTTTCTTTTTAAATAAGACCCTACATTTTTTTTAAAACCTCGCAACGTATTCTGTTCAAAAATACTTAAGATGGAGACATTTGTTTTAGACGTTTTTGAAATGCTTAGCTTCGTAAAAAGTTATTTTAAAAAATGAAAGTACCTACGAATAACCTTAAAGAAACAAAAATAGTATTAAAATAAATGAAAACACACATAGTTTCACTTTGTTATCTACACTTATTCTATTTTTGCACTAGACGTAACTGCAATTTCGTACTACTAGTACATTTTCAAACACAATGTGAAAATATATTAGAACTGTAGTCATGCGGCCGTGCCTAGTGCAAAAATAAAATAAGTGACAGTTAACAAAGTGAAACTTCTTTTTTCATATATTTGTTAAAATGTACTGTCACCAAGTAACGCACGACTCCATTAAATCTTTAAAAATAGTATAATTTCACAATTTTGACATACAGTACTGTAGCAGAATAGACCCATTTTGTTTCTTTTAAATTATCTATGGCTACATCAATTTATCTTAAAATTACTTTTTACCAATATTCTTTCACTAGCAATTTTTTAATAACGAATTTGAAACAAGTTAAATATTTCAAATTTTGGAGAGTATGATGAAATGTCGAGTACCTGAGTAAACTATAAATATATTAAACCATTATATAGGTTTATGTAAAAGTGTACAGGCATTTTTTACTTATATAATAATCAGTTATCAAAATAATGAAGATCAATGTAAATTTTGGCCTACCTTGCCTTGACAAAACAAACACGATATTGACGGTCAAAATATGAATAAAGCGACTTTGAAATTAAGAAATAATTCTATGACCCTAATTTAAATACATTGTATATTGATTTTGGTAGCTTCCGTGTAATAATGTTCCATTGTCAACGTTTCGTCGGTTTTAGCAGGAAATTATTTAACTAGTGGTTTGACATTGAACCTTCCTGAATATTTTTAAAGGACTCCGCACACATATGGATTTTCGGTTTTGACGGATTTAGCTATAGTCTGAATAATAGGGTATTTGGATCTGTCGCATATCGTTTTTAAAATATCTTTAACTCACATTTTTGTTAGAGGGAAGTGTATAATTGTTATTTGAACTATACCAACATTTTTAATTGCTAATACTTTAACCGTTTTTTTGTGAAAAGTGTAAAAAAATGTTTTTTTTTAGTCACATATGAAATGAGGGATACGCCAATAGCCACGCCATTGTCAAATTTTACAATATTAAATTCCATGATAACATGCCCTCTTACAGTACATTAATATTTATAACATGTTTTCCTAATATGTTGAACTATTCAGGTGAAATAAAAAAATATATTTTCAACACATCAATATTATTACATTTTTTTTTATCTAAGATTGTATTAGTTGAATAGATGTCACAAAGTAAAAAAAAACGATTTTCAGTATTCGTTAAACTTTTATGTCTTTGCAAATGTGAACCGTATACATACACTCTGCATAAACACTATACTGTTTGTTTTAGAAAAAAAAACCTTATTCTATGTTACTTTTAGGGGGTCTTTAGTTTCCATTTGTTGGATTGTCTGTTCGGAGTATAATCTGTTTCTCACTTATCTTTGAGTAAATTTGTAAGGGACCTACGTCAATTGGTGGAAAACAAAGAACCGAATAATAAATTGGCGAAAAACTAATTGGTCGAAAAACGAATTGATCAAAAAACAAATAAGCCATTAATTACATTTTTGGGCCTGCTTAGTAGGTATTTATTGACGTTTTACTCACCTTTTTGCATTAATGCTTTCGCGCTCTGTATAAACTTTAAATTTTACCTTAGTGAACAGAAAATATATCTTAAGTTGCACCGACGTAATATCAGGCTGCGCTAGTTGTTGCGTCTGCATAGTATCAGCCACCGTCATATCTCTTAACTCTTAATCTCTCTTAACGATGATTTTATCAACTAACTGTGCTACCTATGGCTTTATTCACGAACCTGGTGCTAAATCGGTGCAGATTCACCTAGTGGTACCGAATATTGATTGAGGGTTAGTCCATAATTACAGGACACCTGCAAGTGTGGCTCTTTTTGACTATGTTTCTTAGCCGATGGATTACGAGGCAGGTAATTTTGTTTCCGTCAATTTGGATTAAAAAAATATGTGTATATATAATATATGGAATCGGTATAACCACACGTATTATATTTTGAAGATTTTGTCCACCTTCCTTATATTCGTTTTACAGGACCTAGTCCCGCATGATGTAATGAATACAACATATATTTTTCCATTCTATTAGTTTTTTTTTGAAAATTATACGTTCAAAGCTGCAGGTCGCAATTATATAAAATATTATTTGATATTCCTTGATGTTTTCCTATAAAAATTGTTTACTATTGATGCACGTAAGTCAATTTACGTAACGAGAATTTGTTGTTTTGGCTAATTTGTTTTCGGCTAATTTGCGTTTGAGCCGATTTGGTCTGCGACCAATGTGTTTTCGGACAATTAGTTTTTCGGCTTATTGTCTCCGGCCAAATGACGAAATCCCATGTGAAAGTATGTCGTGAATATTCTAGCTAGTGACAACGTGATTCTCGCATATATCTAGGCTTTCTTCCCCCTGTTTTAGACATTAGACATAGATAGGGAGCCCGACAAGGGCAGCACTTAGGCTCACTGGGGCCCATTGTGTTAGCCCCCCAAGTAGGCGTGTCAGGCTAAGAGCCCACTCCTTTTTAGAAAAGAAAGAACCCTTTCAGGTCGTGCACGTCCGACAAGCTCGGGTTCCACATAGCTGACTATATAGTGACTGCATAGCAGTCTGGCGTTAACTAAAGCGTCGTATCGACCGACTAAATGCTCGGTAGTTTCATCTACCTCAGTACAAAACCTGCAGTATGGATCGTTGTCGAGTCCAATCTAATGCAGGTAATATTTCACCAGCCAATGTTCAGTTAGGACCCTGGTAATGGTTCTGTTTTGCTTTGGTACTTATTAATTTGAACCAGCCACGGTCTCTTATGTGTTTTATAATATTATAAATTATAATTATTACATTATATAGGTTGAGAAACAAAAATCTTTTTTGGCTTTTTCGCAACTGAATAAAAATATTTAACTTTAAATTAATTGAATAAATTAATTAAATATTTTTATTCAGTTGCGAAGAAGCCAAAAAAGATTTTTGTTTGTCAATCTCAACGCAACAAATAATCTGAACACATTTAAAAATTATATAGGTTGTTCATAGAAGGAATTAACAGAAGCACAAATGGACTACGAATGTATGTTCTCGAGTAAAAATTCTTGATAAAAGGAATGAGGCTAGTAAAAATATTTATTTATACTGGGTGCTCAAGAAAAGGTAATACGTCGAAATGTGTAAAAGAAAATACTATCCTATTTGACATTTTATTCAAAAATGTGTCACATTTCCAAATTTTTTCACACATGAATTCTACATCAATACAATATTATTACTATTCTTGCCTTTAATTATATCTTGATATTAGTAGTTAAGAAAAGAGCTATCGAAGAAATTATCCATATTTCTCAAAAAACATAGAAAAAAACTCCAAGGCTCGGTATCAGTAAATTATAATTAACATATCTAGATCTAAGATAATCTTAGTAAATAATCACACCAATAATATTAATGAATACAGATTAGATTTGGTAGGCGCACATTTTGATTTTTACAAACGTTTTATTGGTTTGTCTGATGTCACTTTTACTCCTCAAGAAGAGCATATACTCAATTCTAACCTTAAGTACAATTTTTAACAGAACATCAATATAGTGATTGGCTTTAGACGCCGAATATATTATTTAAACGAACGATATTTCCAACAAAAACATATTGCGGGCTAAAATAATAAATTTTCTGAACTCTAATTTTCCGAACAACACAAACTCTAACTATAACAGGGCTCATCTAAACTCTCTGGAACGTAAGATCAAATCCAGTGATCAGACATACACAAGGCCGTCAAGGGCTCTTGTTTGGTAGTTATGAAAAGAACTGATTACGTCGACAAGGTTATTGGTTTCTAGAATTCTGATGATTTAAAAAAAATAAACAGAGGCCCAACAAACTCATTTTTCACTTCAACAAAAAGTAGTCTTGACACTTTTCTAACAACCTTAGAATATTTTAACATGATAAATGATAAATTATATCCTATGAACCCAAAAACATCTTTACTATATGGCTTTCCAAAGATTCACAAAGATGTGTGGACAGTGGTTTCATTTATTGACTCTCCATGTCATAAGCTTTCATCTTAGCTAAATAGGGTTCTTAGGGACGTAACGGGTTTTTAGAATAGGTACATATTCTACTAAGAATTCCATCGGCTTTGCCACTTACCTGAAAAACGTTGATATTCCGCACAACGTATTATTGGTTTCATTGGATGCGAAGAATATGTTTTTTATTGAGCGAGATCTTCTCTGCCACAGTTACTCATTGACAGCCTCACTTCTCTTCTTACCTTAGTTTTAGACCAAAGATGTTTTCAAGTTTAATGGGCATTTATATAGGCAAAGGTCTGGTCTGTTGGTCGCCATTTCTGAGTGAGGTTTTCATGAATAATTTTCTAAATAATATAATAAAAAGGAATAAGGAATAATACCTTCCTAACAGACTATAAAAGGTACGTGGATGATGTTTGTATTGTGTGGAATGGCAACAGACAACAGTTGGAAGAGTTTTTACAATTTGTTAACACGTTTCAACCTAAAATTGAGTTTACAAGGGAAGCTGAAAGAAAACTACCGTTCCTTGACATTTTGCTACCGAGGAAACAGAGTAGGGTAGAGTTTGAGGTTTACAGGAAAGCATCGTCCACGGATAATATTATTCAGTTTGCCTCAAACTCTCCTTATATACATACATACGCCGCGTTTAACTCCTTTTTCTACAGGTTGTGTAATTTACCATTGCCAAGGAAAGCGTCTAATAAGGAGCGTGATATTATAATGCAGATTGCCATAAACAACGGTTTTCCTTTAAAGTCTATTAATAAATTATACTATAATACCATACATTCAAAAACTTAGGGATAAGACTAATGTTTTCAAGTGCATTACTTTTTTTAGAAGTATTTCTCTGCAATTGGCTATTATATTTTTTTATATATTAAAAATTTTTAAATATTAAAAATATCAACATTTCATTCAAAACAGTAAATACTCTGAAGAGACATTTAGTAAGGACAAAGAACACAATCGATAAATTGTTCAGATCTGGGGTTTACGCTCTAAATTGTGGCGAATGTTCCACGATCTATGTGGGACAAACAGGTAGAAAATTTCTGCAACGGAGAGAGAACAATTGAGCTTTGTCATAAATTCAGAAGTTCGGATGTGACTGAAACCGTTTCAGCTTTTGCCAATCATTTGTTAGAGTTAGGTCATAATGTTTTACATGAATATCTGAAAAAGCCTGACCTGCTAGAAAAAATGGAAACATCCAAAGCTATAAAATGTCATATTTTCACTTGCGTAAATGACGTTTTTACGTATATTACGACGTAATAGTTATTGTAGGCAACCTTCATTTCATCCATTAATTTATAGAGTGACAGTTTTTGGTTGTTTTCGTTGACCAGTCTAGTGGTCTATTGGTACCTCTTCTGGCCTCCCAGTTAGATGGTCCGGGTTCGATCTCAGCTAGGGACATGCAAATTTGTAATACGTTTTTTAATATTTTACGTTGTTTATTCACGTGACAATTACGAATAAGTAATTGTTTGTTTTGTTGTAATTCAGTGTATTTCACTCTATTTGGAAGTTATTGTTTTTGGATTTGTGAGTGTGATTATTTAATAAGGTTCTTCTTGTTTTTTGTAGGTCTGATGACGCTCGAAAGGGCGAAAGACTTGGAGTCTTTTTCTTTAATTATTAAGAAAATATCTAGTACACAATAATTAAATTGTAATACTTGTAATAAAAAAATCATATAAAAATAACAATATAAAGTATTATTTTTGTATATAGTTCGTTGCTGTAGAACCTATAAATCTATCTCTCATTGTAATACAAATACTTTCTTGTTGAGTTTATATACATCTTTTTGTTACCGCTACAGGCGTCCCGGCCCGATTTTCAAGAGCGAGGTATCAACAGATGGGTAATGAGTTGCACCACAGGTGGCTTTATACTGCTCCGTGGCAATAGAGTTAGTTTTGCTTCTGTTGATGACTCTGGTGAGGTTTTGTTGTTAAATTTAGTGCTAGTTGTACTTGTCTCTTAATTAGTTTTATGAAGAATATATAGAACATATGAAGACTTAAGTCGGAAACACGTGTCGACGGTTGGCAAAATTTGATTGTACTTCTGATTGTCATCCGAAAAAAACTATATTCTACTATATAATAGTTCCTTCAACATTTTGAAAATTTTAATAAAAATAAAAATAAGTTTTCTGTCAACCTATATATAATAATTTCTTACCTAACATGCTCTTAATTTTAGTACTTTTCAGTCAAATAATATAAATGCAAATCAATCTCTCCCTCGTGGTCCAATAAATATTCAACGAAGGCCTATACCCAATCAAAAATATTTCACAAATAGACCAGTATTTGGTCCTCCCTTTTCTACATATATTAATTATTCTCGGGTAATCAGTTTCGACATATTTGGTTTTAGTTTGGCGCTTGTTATATTCTTGTCTCAACTAGTTAAATGTACTGATGAAGACCTGAAGTCAGAAAACACTTGTCTAAGGTAGGCCAAATTTCGCGTTCGTCCCAAAAAATTCCTTTTCTATTGTATAATAGTCCGATTTTAGTACGGAAAATAGTGAAAACGAGTTAGGTGTAGGAGTAGGAATAACCTCTTCTATTGCAGTAAATGGTGCTAGTTTATGATTAAAATTTTTAAATATTATTAATTTCAAAACATGTACAAAATCTATTTTCCAATTTATCAATTACTGATCAATTTCCAGAAATAGCTCCACCTAATTTTAAAGTAAGCCCTTAAAATTACCTTCTGATCTAGAAACAAGAAATACATTTATTAATACATATTGGAACAGTGAAAATATAGACTGTGTCCAAATACTTTCCGTAAAATACGGAATTTATTTAAAATTAATAGCAAAAGCTAGAGAAGTTTACATTATGTGTTTCCAAAGACTGGGAAACTGTAAAATGGCTTATTGCAGATTTTCGTAATCAATATGATGAAAACGGATCATTGTTTGATATGGATCAATTAAGGTAGCATGCCAATGAATCTCTGTTACAATTTTATACAACAGTAATGTCTAATTTAAGTCTCTTCATGATTACTATAAACATTCACGCCGATCCTTCAAATCAAGCAACTAGTAGAATTAAGAAAGATTTTTATAAGTTACATACTTTAAACATATTTTTTTTTGCAGCTTTAAAAGAACTTCTTGGTTCTACCATATGTGCTATAAAATCAACAGATTTAGCAGAAGTTAGACAATATATTATATTGGTTTGCAAAAAACACAACATTTTGAAAATTTTAATATTAATAAATATAAGTTTTCTAACTCTCAACCTAATTATAATAATTTCTTACCTAACATGCTCTTAATTTTAGTAATTTTCAGTCAAATAATATAAATGCAAATCAATCTCTCCCTCCATTACTATTCAATCAAAGCATATGCCCAATCAAAAATATTTTACAAATAGACAAGTATTTGGTCCTCCCAAAAATCCCATAGGAAGTTGGAAGCCAAATTCACGAATTGTCCAACATTTGCCAAAACATGTACCCAGAGTGGCTTATCGCATTATACTTATAGATCTTATAGACCCCAAAATAGTTCTTTTCAACTACATAATGTGAAAAGAACTATATTTTAACTATAATAATATGCAAAATAAAAAAAAAGTATTTCGTATAACTCTGAAAATTATACTGACTATCTCTATAACGACTATACAAACTTTACCAATCAAACCGAATTATACCCAGAATAAAATTATTGTGAAATGCAAACTGATAAAAATTGTTCAAACTTGAATGACCAAAATTTGCACGATACCGATCCGCCCGAGACGATTACAAAAAAATACATTCAATTTATGATACAAAAGATCTGCCATTAAAATTTCCCACCCGCCTTTAAAACTCTTAATTGATACCGGAGCAACAAAATACTTTTTAAACTCTGAAATAGCTGAAAATTATTTTCATGATTATATAAAACAGGAACCTTTTAAAATTTCATCTATGTTCCAAACCACTACTAAAGATTTTTGTACACAAATTAATTCTAAAAGATAAATTTAATTTTTTTTATCTAAATTTCATCATTTTTCCGATAGCCTTATTGGTTACGAAACATTAAAATACCTAAATGTGAAAAGAGGGACTGGAAAATGTACAGATAAATAGAGGTTAATGATACTATGTGTACCTGACGAAGGCACAGAAGGCTCACATCCAGAATTTTAGTATCAATCCCGGTATCCTACCATTAAAACTGGTTACTGTAAAAATCAAAATTGCCTCTCATGCCTTTTTACATTATATTGATTTATTTTCCCTTCAAAAACAAGTTGACTCAATTAACATTCAATAACAAAAACTAGAAGAAAGAATACATTGTTCATCTGTGACACATCGACTTGCTTTATATGAAGCATATAAACATTTGAGAAAAAGAAAGTAAACGTAGTTACACAAAAATTAATTCTCTTATAACTAACTATAGATCTAGGGTCACTTCTTAAATATATTTAAGTAAATCTAGATCCAGATGCAAAAGAAAATCATAATTTTAGAACCAAAATAAAATAATACAAAAGTTAAACAAACAAATGTCATGACCTTAATTTAATTGTGCATAAGAGCACTGTGTATGTCGTTTCAAATAATCAAAAATGGGTTGAGAATAAAACAAACGAAATAAAAGACCTGAAACAAACAGAATCCAATTATGTGCATTGTTTAGAAACACACGAAATATTAGATGAGATTAAACTTAACTAATTTTCGATAACGATATAGAAAACGCTAGAAGTTTTGCTACTTGTAAAACTCTACATCGCAACATAATATCTCCACATGAATTACAGGTTATACTTACCTTCAATTATTTTCTAAAAAATATTATTTTAAATATTTCAGTGTAGTAGAAACAAATGTGCATTAGAAAATAAAATCGTGTTTTACCTAGAATTCCCGCTGGTGCATTCAGATGTATTTGAGCATTATCATTCATTTTTCATTCCTAATAAAAATCAAAAAATCAATCAGTTATTAGTATTCCACCCTCAACTTAACTTGTCCTTAACGTGGACCAGTACCAGTACCAAAATGAAGAGTGCCTTTACTTCCAGCCGAATTACTATTGCAAGAACAATCGCCTCCTACCTACGCATGAAAATTCTGATTGCATTACGTCATTGCTGTTTTTCAAAAACGAATTGGACCAATGCCAGCACGTACCAGTTCATGTTACGAGACTAATTGTGGAAGAAATCGATTCCGCCCACCACAGGATTTTTTCCCGAAAATCAGAAAATCCAAACCAGCTGTTTTGAAAAATCAATTGCATCTCTAAAAAGGACATTCATTTACACTTATAAAAATGAAAAGGAAATTTTTCATGGTCACCCTAGTAGCTTTGCAAGGCATTAAAATAATAATTAATGTACCATTATTTCACGTTAAGAAACTTAAATTCGAAAAAATACGATTAGACCAGCTCCATGAACTTCAGTTTCAAGCATCACAAGAAGAACCCTTAAAATTTTTAAAAATAATTCCTTTTATTCGGAATGATTTTTTTGGATTATATTTATTTTATTAATCACTATCAATTTATGGTCTTCGTTTAGGAGCAAAGAAACAATTATCAAGAGTATAAGAAAACAGAAAAATGGATCTGTTGACGAAACTCAAGTGGTTCCATCCTCGAGTTCCCATATATATATATATATATATATACCGATATACCCAACGATTTTGAGAAGCGACAAGTAGAATCGGCATAGCCTTTATTTTGTATACATGTTTAAATTAGGGCAAAATTGTGTATTTGAAGAGATATTATGAAGTAAATATTACTGCGCTAATGAACTACTCCCCTTCTCGTCCATGCCTTGCTTGGCACCCACCCATGTGAGCCCTCGGACTATATTGGTTACTCTCAATTGAAGCAAAATTTTTCCAGTTATTTCTTCATTATTTTTCTTTATGTTTTGTATTTTTTCTTTCACATCTTCCTGGTCATATTTTTTCTTAATCTGTTCTTTGAGTTCCTGCTTAATGTCTTCTTTATATCTCGTATTTCGTCTTTTATATCTTCTTGATTTCTCTATAGGTCTCCTTGGGTTTTCTTCCTGTCTCCTTTAAGTTCTTGTATGTACTCTTCACTACACTTCATGTCTTCTGGAAGTCTCTTTATGTCTTCTTGACTTCTCTTCATATTTCGTCATGGTTCTTGGCCCTTTAATTATTCAAATTCAAATCATTTATTGCCATTTTGGTTATAAATATAAAAGGGTCGTCAAGTGGAAATATGAAAGATATATTTAGAAATACTAACACTAACATTTAGTTACCAGGACAGTCTGATGACGCAAAAAATATTAACTGAGACAAAAGACAATAGTTGATATAGACAAATAAGATTTAAAATAGATGGACAAATAAGATCTACAATAAATAAACAAATATAAGACTGCCATGCTTACTAACAATACATACAATTATAACCTAGATCATTACATCTATTATTTTGGTGTGCAAAGTACTCCTGAATAGAATAAAACGGATGAGCATTAAAAAGTGTTTTATTTCTCTCCTAAATTTATTAGAATCTACAATCCTTCTACTTGAGGGATGCAGTGAATCAAACACCTTCACTTCCATGTAGTAAGGCCCCTTTTCATATAACCCTGTGGAGTGACGGGGTACAGACAGACCATCTCCATTCCTGGTAGTTATACCACTCGCTTGCGTTGAACTATTTGACTTAAATTGATTCTTATTTTTAAAAACAAAGCAGCACACACTAAACAAATACAATGAGTAGACTGTCATAATATGCAAATCACAAAAAAGTGGAGCACAAGACTCAAGATAGTTCACATTGCAAATTGATCTTACTATCCTCTTCTGCATGACAAATACTCGTGACATAGTTTGAGCATGGGTGCCCCAAAATATAATACCGTATAATAGTCGTGAATGAACATATGCATAATAAAATGTCAACAATGAAGCACGACCAACAAGGCTTCTTATATTATAAATTGCGTACTTTCCTGATGAGAGCTTGCCACAGACCATTTCTCCATGGTTGTTCCAATTTAAATTTTCATTCAGAACAATGCCTAGTATTTTAATACTTTGAAGCTGCTCTATTATATCATCTTTAACTTTGAGTGAGAATTTTTGTTCATAATTTACTCTATTTTGATAATTTATGAAGTTAGTTTTGGTGGTGTTTAAAAGAAGTAAATTATTTAGGCACCATTCATTCATAATTTTAGCAGTTGCGTTTGCCAATTCGGGAGCTGTATTTTCATCATGATGTCATATCACCTCAGATGTATCATCAGCAAACTGCACAACAGACACATTAGGGGAGCCAATATGCATATTTAAATCATTACAAAAGGTAAAAAACAATAGTGGTGACAATAAAGACCCCTGTGGTGCATCAGTGGGGATTGCAACAAAATCTGATTTATAAACAAAGTTAATAATATTATTTTTCTTGATTTTTTATATGTACAGCCTGAGTTCGGCCCTGCAGAAAAGATTCAATCCACTGCAGAGGGATACCCCTTACTCTCGTACATTCAAGCTTTTTAAGTAAAATTCCATGATCCATTAAATTAAATGCTTTGCTTAGGTCAAAATAAATGCCCATAGTGGTCATGCCATTGTCAAGAGATTCCAGTATGGAGGATATATGATCAAAAAGAGCTGTCTCGGTAGATTTATTGTTCAAAAAACCACGTTGAGAACTACTAAAAAATGAATTACTTTTTAAGAATGATAAAAGTCTCGCATACATTGCCCTCTCAAATATTTTTGAAAATGCTGATAGGTCAGCCACTGGTCTATAATTATCAATTTCACTCTTACTACCTTTCTTGTGTATATGGTCCACCTTACATGTTTTTAAAAGTGTTGGAAACTGCCCCTCATGAAAAGATGTATTAATTATATGTGTTAATGGTGCAGTTATAAGAAAAGCAATATTCTTTAAAACCTTACATGGAATCTCATCAAGTCCTGCTGACGTTTTAGAACAAGTTTTATAAATTATCTGTATAACTTCAAATGCATCAACCGGAGTTAACAAAAAAGAATAATTGGAACCACCTCTGTACACACATTGGTCCTTGATAAATCCCTTTTGCATATTAACTGAAGGACACTGACTAAAAAATTCGTTAAACATATCACAGATCTTACCTGCATCAGTGACTGTTTCCCCATGGCTTTCAAGTTCAAAAGTGGTTGTTGATCCATCATGCCCTGTCGCTTGTTTCAATATATCCCAAACACATTTAGTTGCGTTGACAGAGTTAAGAATTTTGTTATCATAATATTTTCTTTTACGTTCTGCTAATAAGTTTTGGTATTCAATTTTTTTTTCGATGTAGAATTTATTGACGTGCTCACTTTTTGAATGAGTCTTTAGCCAATGGAGATTCCCTACCTCATTAGAGAGTCTAATTATATCTTGGTCTTGCCATCTTTTCTTGTTATACTTAATAATATTACATTTTGTTTTCTTGGGAAAAGCCTGATTAAAATAGTGCAAAAAAACATTATAAAATGAGGTATTATACATATTATTTGTTGTTGACTGACTATAAACATTTTCCCATTGTTCATTCTGTAAAAGAGAATAAAAGTAATATTCATTTTCTGTTGAGAAGGACCTATATATTTTTGACTGATTAATATTTGACTTTGATTTGCCAAGGCATATATTGAGCTCCAAGGCTTGATGGTCAGAAAATCCCGTTTCAAACACCTTTGTCTGTACTGGAAAATTAAAGTTAATAAAAAAGTTGTCAATCACTGATGCTTTAGTATTACAGTGGCGAGTAGGCTCTTGTATTAAGGGTCTAAAATTAAAGGAACAAAAAAGAACATTAAATTTGACATACATACTGTCATTAGATATATCTATACTAAAATCTCCAGAAATAATTACGTTAGTACAGATCTTTGTAAGTTTTCTTAATAATGTTTCCATTTTTCACAAAAACGTAGTCAAATCGGACTGAGGAGAGCGATATAAGCTAGCAATCATAAATTTCTTATTTTCTACACAAAATTTCCCCACACAATGTTCAAATTCTTGCTCAATATTAATTATTTTAGTTGGAAATGTTGACAATGGAAAATTTGAATTGCTAAGTAGTAGCACCACGCATGCTTTCACGGCAGAAACCAGAACGCAGTATAAAGTTATCCATAGCAAATACTTTAAGTTCATCATTAGTAAGTCAATGCTCACAAATGGCCACTATATAATATTTATTTCTATTAACGAGTTGTTCCACCACTGAAGATTTTGAGCGTAAACTACGAACATTGAGATATAGAATCCTAATATGTTGATCGCCTGAAGTTGGAAATGTTGTCGCCTCGATAGCGGTTACCTCCACGTTGTGAATATGTTTTGTTTCTTCCACAGGTTTCTCTACGAAAAAGATAGTTACCAACTTCAATACCTCGGGGCCAAAAAGATGGATCCAGAAGCTTGTTTTTTAGTTCTACATCAATTCCAACTTTAAAAGAATTAAACATTTTATTTCTATTGTGTACTTGTTCACACACAAATTCGTGGTTCGCACATCTGCTCTTAAGATACTCATTTAAATACTCCAAAGTGTAAGTCGGCCTATATTTGGAGACAAACAACCAACATTTCTGCTCAGCAGCCGCATTCAAGTCAGCATCATTAGTTCCAACAATTCTTTTTTCACCTAATGATTGATACACACCCTTGCTATTGCTACTGGTAGAAAATATTTCTTAATTCTTTATCTTGAACTGGATCCTGATTTTCCTTCCGACACCAATCGGGAATGGCGGCAAACAAACACGTAATTTCTAATCACACCTTTTATTCAGCTCAGCTTACAGAGAGCAAATATGCGGAGCAACAACAACAGCAAATGGTTCAATTCCTGAGGCTACAGCTTAGCGTCAAACAATTTCGACAAATAATTTCGAATTCATAATTTTGTTAGGGTTGTATAATTTCTCAAACAAAATTATCTCCTTCACCCTAAATTTAAACCGCTTTTGCTTGCGTATCAAAGCTGCTCGACTTTGGATGTTTATATTTTAATTTATCACTTAAATATAAGATTAAAACTTATTTAAAATATTTTTCGTTTATAAATTGCAACTGACTCCTTTTTAATTTTGAGTGGGGCACAAGTGAGCTTCTCCCTCAACTTAAAAGCATTTAAATGCGCAAGGATAACAAATTGTTTGTTGCCGCCTAATAACTAATCGCTTTTATTTCCACTTTTATGAACATTGAATCAACAACAATTATAAAATAATTTAAGCAATTTTTTTTGAGGGGCAAGAATGTAAAAGTTTATCTGATTTTTAATAGAAGAAAATTTGCTATTTAAATATAGAACTGAACTTTATGAAAATATTGCTAGAACGCCGAAAAACAAAGAAATACATTTTTAAAACATGGTTTATATTTTTTTAGCTTTGTAACTCAGTTATCTTACTAAAAATCTCGATTTCCAGGATTCTAGTAATAATTCGAAAACTTTCTGAGAAGTTAGACAATTACCTTTAATTTCATATCTCATACATTATATGTTCTTAAAATGGCGCTTCTTGATGACCTCAGTTAATGTTACCCTACCTGATACGCAAATATTATAATACAGCTAACAATATTTCTTATTATAGCCGTTTTGCTTGCCACTCTAAAAGGCAACTCTTCATACCTATTTCGTCTGTGTATCCTTATGACTTCTGTTATACTGTCACCACCGCTCGGGCTAACAGCGGAGTCTTATCTTTCTACCACAGTAACTGTTTTAGTACTTCTATGGTTCATTTGACCATGTACTATTTTTGGCGTAAAGTTGCTCCGTAAATAAAGGAGACGATAATTTTGTATTAAAAGATTCTGGCCCCTGTAGTCCAACTTTTTGGTTCTGCTTTAGACTTTCATAGACCAGTAATATTTATTATGACCTTAAAATGGCCCATAAGAAAAAAAAATGGCAAACACGTTTTTCTTTATACAGACATCCCTACATGGGCCTGACAATTTGCAGAGCGGGAGGGGTCTAGCGTCGAGGTTATTTCTAAGCATGGACGATTTATAATTAGTCATCCACATATCGAATAATAATAGCCAATAAGGCCGATAGGTATCTGATAATATCGACATGTACCCGAGGACATTGATAGTTATGTATAAATGGTTTACATAATTACAAAGGTGAAGGCTCTTTTTTTGCTCTTCGATATATCTGTGTTTCAAAACCGCCTTGGTTGCAAATATCGATCGGTTGCAATGAACTAACTTGGTTTTATCGACTAAATGTCACCTATCGATAGGTAATTGAATAGAACTAAAGGACAATTTTCCAATACTGGTTAGATCCTTGCCTTAGTTTTTTATATTTAAGTATATTTTTTATTAAAAAAATTAATATATGGATTTGACAATTTGGTAAAGTCCCAGTATTTGATTAGTTTTGATTTGAACTTAAAAGACGCTCGTGGTTAGTTTTATAAAAAAAAATGTTTGACTTCAATTTTTTGACGTCCAGTTAATTTTTTATAAAATTAGATTTAAGCAACTTATATCATGTTTTACACTGAATGTCTGCCCTTTATGGGGATAATTTTATAGGTCGGGCAAGCTAAGATTCAGATCTCGGCATTCTCTGGTTACAGCTTTGTTTTTACGGAAAAAAAATCTCTAGTTTTAACGCCTAGAAGCAAAATGTTGATATATTTTCGATACATCCTCAAAAGATAAGAAAGATTTCCGATTACAAAAATGTTCTGCAATTTCATTCAACGTAAATGTGCATACTAGTTTCCTTAGCAAAATTAATATCTTCTTTATTAACCATATTTTAATATTAAAAGTAACATGAGCATTTCAATATATTTATACAAATGATTTAAATTTAACAAGATGGACACTCGCTTTTAAAGATAGATTTGGAAAAGTATACTGCCGGTTAAGTCACTCTTCAGTGGCGGTTGGTGGTCTCGAAATACAGGGGTTCACAAAAGTTAAATGAGAAAATACATTTTTAATAAATTACCTGAGATATACGCAAAGGCGCAGTGTTTAAAAGTAATGTCCATTATTCTATTTCTGCATGCAGCTAACTTCAGGTTCATTAAAGTTTGGAAAATCTTTAATAAATTGTTTTAATATATATATGGGGGATAGTCTTTCTTTGCTTATAAAATTTATCAAAATTACGGAGGTGTATCTTAATTTGGGTGATAAGCTCAGGAATTTCGCTTTCAACCATTTCCATATTATTATTTTTTTTAGTGCAATCTTCAAAACATTTTATAGCCGCTAGTTTTTGCATGGGATCTATAATTATTTTTTGTAGTTGGTTATGGAAAATATCGAAATGTGAGAAAAGCGAAAGAAATGCTGTTAATCAGAATAAAAACTTCAAAACCTCTACCATACGACCAATAGCAGTGGATTGATCGCTTGCCAATATTTGTCGTGAGTTCAATTCAATTTTTTCCATTCATTCTATTAATATTTGATGGTATTTATATACTCCACTAAATATTCCGGTTTCAAAATTCCATCTTAGAGAGGATGCTCGAGGAAATCATTTGATACCAATTTTATCTAATGTTGCTACTCGTTGTGGAATTCCTGACGTTTACTTATGGCTTGAGACAAAATCGAGTTAAGCCGGTGAGCGTACACATTAATGAACAAAAGAGACATATTTATAGTCACTTTTACATTTTATCAATCACTTGCTTCAAAGCAGTTTTAATACACCCTGATAAGTTTAGTGCATTGTGACCGGGGGTAAATCTCTAGAAACGTTCAACAGATGTGCCATCTGCTAAAATATATCCATATACACAACCAATTGAAAAAAACTGGCTAGTTTCATCTGCCATAACGGTGACAAATTCGACTTTCAAAATTCCTTTCTTAATATTTTCTTGTGTATGTTTCTTGGGGCCCTTTATGGAACTGTTTAATAATCGTTTGAATACCTAAGTTACATCCATTCAACATGTAACAAGCTTATTGCTTATATGATCAGGGGATTATTAAATCCTCAGAAACGTTTAACAGGTGTGCGATCTGCGAAAATATACCTAAATTCCACAACCATCTGAAAAAACGAAAAAAATCACGATTTTCCAAAACTAGATATATTCTTATTCCGACGATACTTTGAGACTGAGTTTCCTACTCCCCTTCATTGTCTTATCTTATTTTTTCCTTTCTTTTTTTCGATCTTCCAAACACTTCAACTACCTTTTTTGTTGACCAGTTTTTTTAATGCTGAAATACTATTTTTTCACAAAAAAGGACTAAAAAATAAAATAAGAAAAAATTTACGCTTAAGCGTTATTTGCAAAAAAACGAAATTTTAGATTTCAATATTTGGAACAAAGATCTATTGCAGCGAGCGTCCTAACAATTAAAAAAAATAAGTATTATTATACACTTTGAGGCCTAGGCATTATTACAGAATCTAAAAATTAAAAATTTTTCAATAGTTTTTCAAAGGCCAAAATTTGTCCTTTCTATAAATGAGATATGTACATGCATTAAATAAAAATATACGTATAATATTATCATTGAATATGGATGAAAGAAACATGCAGGGTTATCTCGAAATTGTTACGAAATTATGTCAGGCATTCATTCTAATGCACTTCGAACCTTGAAATGCAGCGACAAGGACAAGGACTTATAGACGTAACATCTTTCAATACACCTCTCATCGATATAAATGATGGTCATGGTAAAAATAAATCTCCCTCCAAAAAAAAAAGTACTGTTACATATATATAAAAAGTGTTTCCTCAAACACTTTAATTATTTGTAGTGCATTCTCAGTAATTAGATATCATTTATTTATAACAACCAGCATATACTTTCTGCACTTATAAGGTTTTTATTAAAGCAAAGAAATGCCGAATTTTGTTGCTGTTGTTTATATCTTCATAATGCTGCACTCAATTTTTAAATGCATGAATGCCCTATCGTTGGAGGTATGTATAAATTAAAAATTAATATTATTTTTCCAAATTATGTCATGTTCTTCGTAATCTTTTCAAATATATTAATCTACTTCATTAAAGCAAAATCAGAGTACATTTAATTAAAAATTAAATATTAAAAGTCGGATTAAAAGAAGATTTATTTGTTACTTGAGGCATATGGAAAACTTGCCCTGAAAGAAACAAATACCTGTATTACGTATGAAAAAAGAAAAGGTTTTAATAAAATATGATTTCAGTAGGAGAAAGTTTAAGCTGTAAAAATAAATTATATTCTAGGCAAAAAATACTAAAATACATTTAGCCATAATAATTATTAAGAATATTATTTATATTAGTATATTATAATATACAATGGTACCTATACAGGACCTACTGCTTAAATGATTTATATTATCCATTAAAATAATCTTAAACATTTAAAGGATAAATTAATAATACATTTTAAAAACTAACAAGTTCGACCTAAAATAAAAAGTGAAAATATCTTTACGAAAGGAATCTTAACGAAAATAAGTAAAACAATTTTTAACCGAAGCACTGTATAAAACCCAAAATAAATGTTTTCAATTTAATATAGGAAGAGGACCACATTTATGCTCCTTTATCACACCATTCATAATGTAGGTATACGTACAAAACCAGTTGCATGCGCTGGCGGGATTTTTACATCCTTTTAAATGTATCTAAACAGGTACAGCATGTATCCAAATAAAAAAAACACAAATTCGCCTTTTGGGTGGCTGGGCACCTAACAGATTGTAATATTTACTTTAGTTTGCTGAGACTGATCTGTGCCGAATCGTCAGAGATGATAACTAACCTTTTACGCGTTCTTAGCTATAGAGGCAAACAAGTAAGCCTAAAAAATTGATAAGGTGATAATCTTCCATAATCTGTTACACTATGATAGTTAATTAAAAACTGTGAGAGGTTTTTGTTAAAATAAAATATTAAATTAAAAGCTATTGTACCTACTGCTAATAGATTTTTTTTAACTAGCTAGAAACAAATTACTATGAAATAGAAGAGTAAGATACAGATAAAGAAAATTAAAACAGTTACCTAACCAAAATTTAACTAAGTCAATTTAAAATGTGAGAAAAATATTTTTAAATGTGATAAATAAACTGCTCACAACATATATTGTATATTGTCTTTTAAAACTCTTGTTTAGATGCCACTTTTTTCCACCATATTGGATTCGCACCGATAACTTTCGTTTCTACTTATGCTGCATTTAATTTTTGGGCATAATTTACGCTGATTTCAAAAAATAACATTATACCGCCATCTCGTTCCGTCATGTTAAATTTGTAGCAACGTTTTTCCCTGTATCACATTTAATATTTGTTCAAAATTATAAATCAAATAAATAAAAAGTTGATTTTTAAACATTTTATCTAACCTCCATTTTGTTTTTGAAATGTTTTTTTTTCACGATTACAGTACTCCAATCATAAAATTCTTATTATTATTTGAAATAAAATTAATTAAATTAAGTTTGAATGTTCAATCTATAGTTTAGACTAAATCTTAAAAATAATAAACTAAAAATAGCTGAAAATTAAACAAAAGTTAAAAATTTTATTTTGACAAAATGAAGATTGTAAATAAATTTGTTAATATTGTCAGTCTTTACCAGCCTAAATTAATTCTTTTTTTAAGTTACAAATATGGAATTTCGAAAAGATAAGGAAAACTGGTGAATCCAGATGCTGATCAATGTTTCATATAACATAGTGAATTTAGGCGTGCTAAAACAATACTTTTACCCACTCTGTCATAATGAAGTAATATTATATATTTTTATGTGTACTCCTACCACTTTTTTAAAAATAATCATCAACATTTTTTTTACACATATGTATTTCTAATTTTTTATATTTTTTTCGCAAACTAAATTGGTGTTTTGTCAAAATCACTTAGCAATTGTATTTAAATGCTTTTGCGTTTCAATGATCGTATTGTGACACAACTATTTAAGCAATAACAAATAACAATAATCAAAAAAGATAAACAACATTTTATACAATATAGAGAGTATCCCATAAAAGATCAACTATCCCGTTATCTAGAAAACTGTCATAGGTAGAGAAAAAAGTAAAAACAAAAGTTTATTGGTGTAAACCGATGTTTCATTTTATAATATTTGTGCATATACAGGGTTAATCGTTTCGATTTATAACAAAATGGTGTGCATTTTCCCAACTAATCAAAGTAGGTCTTAGTTTTTAAATATCTATAAATTAACATTAACTTCCGCTTAAACCAGGCTTTGACATTTTTGAACAGAAAATCTGAATAGTTTTAAAATATAAGAAAGAGTGCAATTTTTTTTGCTGACCATGAAAACTACACAAATATACACAACAAGCCTTACAAAATCAAACAAACATTCATTAGATCGCCATTCTGTTCCGTCATGTTGAATTCGTACTAATTTATCCCTATATCACATTTAACTTTCGGGCAAAAATTGAAGTTAATTGAATAAAAAAAATTTTTTACGTTGATCTTTTAAAAATGTTGCAGCCATCTTAAATTCGTATCACAGTTTTACCAGTTTATCTCTATATTACACTTAATGCTTGCACAAAATATGAAATTAATCTAATGAGAAAGTTTTTCAGGCTGATTTTTTAAATAGTTCATTGGGCCGATATTTTGTTTTGTCATCTTGTACAAAAATGAACTAAAATTACCTGTTCATTTGTATGTAACACTTGATTTTTGTGAAAAATTTGAGGTCAATTGGATAATTCGTTTTTTAATAATATTTTTTTTAACATTTCACTATGTTGCTATTTTGTTCACCGTATTGGATTTTTATCAAAATTTTACCAGGTCATCCATATATGATACTTAATATTTAGTCAAAATTTGAAGTTAACCGGATAAGTAGTTTTTTAGCTATGCCACGAACCGACAAACAGATCGACAGAAATAAGAGAACATATTTTTTTGCCATTTAGGGGCTCTAAAACGTAAAGATGTGTTAAACCAGGAAGGATGATTTTGCTCCGCCATCTTGAGTTCGTACCACAGTTTTATATTTTTTTATCATACTTAATTCTTGTATAAAAATTGAAATCAATCTAATAGGTAAGTATTTTTTCAGGCTTATTTTTTATATATTTTAGTAGACTGCCATTTTGTTTCGCCATCTTGGATTCGCGCTAAAACTAGTTAAACTAGTAAATCCTTCTTGAATACGGTTTTTTAAGATTTCAAGATATCGCCCGCCTATTAAATGTCCTTGAGAAAAGATCAATCGAATAATACGTGTGCCTAATATCCCAGCCCGAACCTTCACAACAAACTTCTGGAAATTTCCTTCGTTCATATAGTGTTCGTTTTCTGTTGACTGGTATCCGGTGTTTTGCTATTGAACATACCATTATTTAAACCGGGACTCATCTAAATACAATATTGAAAGTGCCAAATTATTATTCCGAATAATATTCTTTAAAAACTAGCTACAGTAGTCTATGTTGTTTGAAAGTCGCCGCAATAAAAGTGTTGATGTAATTGATATTTGAATGGGCGTTAACCATGCATGTTTATTCAAATTGCGGTAAGCTGAATAGTGGGGCCCAGGTTTACAAATGCCAAAACGTTAATTTCCGTTTCTTCGCTGATGATAAAGTCATTGTTTTGTTGGATGACAGGGTCTTCGCGCATTTTTTGTAACTAAATAAATAATGTATTGGCGCGAAAGAAGTATACGCCAATTAGGACATTCTTCATGATATACATTGCCTGTAAATTATCAACATATCTTCTTGCGCACTTCTTGACACCAATAGATTTTTGTTTAAGATTTCAAAAAGGAAATTTTAAGTAGAAACGAATAACCAAACTTTATTTGATAGTATTATAACAATTTTGAAAGGGACAAGCAGGGGCGTAGTGATGCCGCTTTGGGCCTATGTTCCATGGGATCGCCGGGCCCTTTACCCAATAAACAACGAAGTATCTATTTACGTTTATTAAAAAAATATATACCGAACATAACAAAATCACAAAAAATTAAAATCAGTACAAAGAACATAACAAAAAATATAAAAAGAAATGAAATAACTGATCTAATTAAATTTTTTTCCTCACCTTGTTATTTGCAAAAACCGATACAATGGAAGACAGCTCTATTTTCCTCGCAATGTGGTTCTCAATTGACAGAATTGACAACCCCGAAAGTCTTTCCTGTCCCATTGTGTTTCTGAGAAATTTTTTTATTAATTTCAACTTAGAAAATAATACAGGGATATTTAGGAAAATGTAGCAAGCGGTCAAACTTTCTCTAAAACTACTACAGGAACTAAAATTTTCAATTAAAATAAACTCCATTAAGTCTTTAATGGATTTGATCCCACCTAAATCGCCCTTACAACAACTTCTAAAAGAAACTAGTTGTGAAGAAATTATATCGGCATACAATTCATCATCAGAAATTGAATCATTATCTAAAACACTGATATTCCGCGAAAAGTTTTATAAATTTCGCTTATCCCGGCCGTTCTATTTTGTAATTGAGATATTATAATATCTAACGTTGTATTAAAAACGTTTATTTTAAACCAGTCTTCGTCAGATTCGATTTGAAAATGATTTTTCTTTTCATTAAAAAACCGTTTGGACCTAGTTATTCTTTTTTTTTGAAAATTCCTCTTTGATTCCCCATTCCGCAGCCAAACTACTTGATTCACTAATTAATAAATCAAAATTATTTCTTATCGTTTTGATATTTTCAAGCGCAGTAAGAAACATTTTTGATGCATGTTCAATGTTTTGCTGTTTCTTTTGCAAGAGTTTTGAAATAGCGTCAATTAACTTTAAAATTTTTGATTGGATTAAATTAAACTATTAAATTATTAAAAAGACTGTTTCAAATAATTCAAGTTTGTTTTTTAAAGAATTAGTTTCATCAACTTCATTTTTATTATTAGAGGTCAATATAATTTGCGACAAAACTTTTATGACATTCACAAATCTAAACCTAAGGGCGTCCAATGCATCGTGTCTCGATGACCAACGTGTTGGGTTTCATTTTTTTTAGGGTCTTCTTATTTTTACTGACAGAGTTATCAAACATTTACTTAAAAGGGTCCATCTTTTTATGCCGTGTCCAAAAAAAATGTAAATACTTTTAACCAAATAACAGACTTAACGGAGTCATTATTTATTAAATTTAGGTTATGAGCCGCACAATGTACATATACTGCATTAGAAACAATTGCTGATATTTGAGCTTGTACATCTTTGTATAACCCACTTATTTTCAGCTCTGTCGTATCACTGACCGCGAAGTTTTTCTAAAGGTATATCGTTTCCTGTTAATATTCTTAAAATAGTATTGGATAAAGCCGTTCCAGTTTGACTCTCACTGGTATGAATCCTAAAAATTACTCATTTATTAATCTCTTCTACGTACTCAACCGTAACAAAGCGGATAACAATACTTAACTGACCAATGTTTGAAATATCTTGCGTGGTATTATAATTGAATAAAACAATGCTTTTTTTATTTGGTCAATTATTTCATTTTTTACAGCAGTACTTAATAGTCCAATTATTTCATTTTGCATTGTAGGACTTAAATATGTAACTAATTTTTTTTCTTATTCTCTAATAAAGTATTTAAAACCAAATCGTATTCAGAAAGCAAATTTATAATAGTTAATAGATAAAAATAAAGGATTTGAGGAATCCAAACTTTCGTCATGTCCTCTGAATGGCATATTACTAGAAGCCAACTTAAGTGTAACTTTAATAACACGTTCTAAAATTTCTCGCCATATGGATACTTCCTGTAAAATTTTTATTCAAGCTCATAGTCCGATGTATCATTCCTTCTCCATCGGTTATAAACCGCACAAGATTCATTATGGCTTTGCTTCTGCTCGTGCCTATTAATTGCCTGATTTAGATGGAACCAGTCATTAAATCCATTAGAAATACTATCTTTTTCTCTAGAAAACAATCAGCAAGGTTGGCAGTAGCATTGGTTTAAAATGGGCGAAAAACATAACCAGAGACGTTCGGTTTTTATTCCAGATTTATTAATTTTAGTATAAAAAAATGTAGAGAAACTTCTACCTTTCTCGTCTCGAATGAATGGTCCTAATGGTCGTGATGGCTTATTGTCAATAATAATTCGTTTTTGATCACTTGTTAATTCTCGTGTATAATATCCTTTATCAGTCTGGATTTCGTCTACTACATTAATAATAGCGTCTGCTTCACTTACCAACGAGTCTAAAGTAGAGTCAATACTCTGATCAGCATTAATATTTGTATCAGAACTAATCGAAGAAATGTGCTTGAATTGCTCAGTGCATGGCTCTTGTGATTCCTGTGTATGAGTCTGCATTTCCGACGTCGGCGTTTTCTAACTGATACATCTCGGTTAAGTTGTCACTATTGTCAACTACAATAATTAAAAAAATGTAAGGGCTTTTTTACTCAAAAGAAAACAGACTTACCTTTTTTTGATGTTGAGGCACTACAAAGTTTGTTATTCTAGGGAGTTTTTTGCTTTTTTCTTGTAATGCATCGCGTTCTTTACGCTTTTGCGAACCAGGTTTATGCTTATAGGTGCTCATTCTAAAATAAAAAAATACCGTATTAAATAAAAAATAATATACTAATTTACATACGTACTTTTAGTAAAATTATTCACAGATTCCAGTAGTACAGTCTACCAGTCCCAGATAGAATTTATTTATTAATTAGAAATAGGATCTAATTTAAAAACACCAAATACGAAAACGAAACCCGTATCCAGTAAATCCACTCCACAAACTTTATTAAAACGTTGTTTACCAGCCTTGTGTTCAGGTATTCCCCAATAAGCAGACGAAATTTTCAAAACAAAGCGACATCTAGACTCTAGAGGGTGTACGAAAGAAAACGCTCAACGCTGGGATCTTGAACAAGCATAATTGGTATACTATGGAGTGTTTCTGCCGTAAGCCCTACTAATCCAATTCTTTAAAAGAAACACGTTACGCGAAAAGAAGTAAAAAATCGAGTTTTTAGAAAATATAAAGGAAATCATTTAAAATCTACCTACTAACTAATCTAAAAAAACGAATAAAGAATAGTTTTTTACTTACGTAGATGATTTTTATAAAATTAAAGTTAAATATTTTTTTTTTACTTAATAGGAATTTTTTATATGTAGAACCGGGCCCCTTGAAGTACCGGGCCCGTGTTCCGCGGAACTACGCCCCTGGGGACACGGCTGCCTGTTTTTCATTTGTTTTGGTTTAGACTTTCACGGAAAGCTAAATGCTTTGAAAGATTTGAAAATTATATCGTAACCAAACTTTACTATTACAATAATTTTGAAACTGGCAGGATAGTTGACTGTTGTTCATATGTTTTAATAATTCAGACTCCCATGGCAATCTTGATGATAGAAGGTTTTGAAAATGATATTACCAATACCATGAGGTCAACTGAGTTCGAAAACCTGATTGGTAGCTAAATTCCGGGAATTGGTATTTCGATTTGTGTTAGGTGCTTGGCATTTATTTATTTATTTTTCAATTAACAGTCTTTATTTCCACTAGTTAACCATTATTTGACGTAATATGTTAATATTACCTAGGTTCGTATTGAAGAGGTACATTTAGCTGTAGTATGAAAATGGTATACTTCCGCATTTGAAAATTTCGAGTAATTTGGAAAAAAATATTCTGTCAACTCTGAGCCACCCTGTAACACAAATTAAAGATGCAAAAATTTGGATTTTATTTCTTAAAGCTTATTTAAGCATGTCAGAGTATTTTAGGGCACGTCACGGCACACTAGATTGAAAAGTAAAAATAGCTGTCAAAATTTCAAAATGGCAGATTGAGTTGTTTTCTTATTACGATACTATGGTGTCCCGTTCAAAAAAGGGAAATTGGAGTCATTCCGGTCAAATCGGACGTATCCCAATTTTCGTTTCGATCGGCTAAAAAATAACAAAATGGCAGCCGGAATAATATAATAAAATAATACTTAGTACGTTTCCAGTAAATGAAGACCTTAATAGCGTTATACCATCTTTTATCAAGATCATCAAGTGGCTCTTTAGTAATCATTTTTGAACATTTCTCTAGACGCCATTTTGTTCCGTTAGATTTTTACCAACATGTTAGTATTTCATCCGTATATGACCCTTAATTTTTGGTGAAAATTTTAAGTCGATGGGGAAGTAGTTTTTCGTTATGCTGCGAATAGACAGATAGACAGACCGACAGACAAGACTTGTTTTTTTGGGCATCTAAGGACCCCAAAACGTAAAGATCTGTAAAAACTTGAAAGGGTGATTTTCTCACAAACATTTTTTTAAATTTATATTGTTCAAATTTTGCTATTTTGTGAGAAATTTTAATTACTTCATTCAAATAAAGTTATCTGTGGTGTTCTATAGTGTTTCTATAATTCAAGAAAAGGAAAAAAAGGTGTAAAAAAGTGGATAAAAATTATACTTATAATATAAGGATAAAGTGTAAAAATGTTAAAAAAAAAGAAAACCGTAAAGTGTATCCAAATGTAAATTACGATTTTATGTGCTGATCGCATTGTGTCTCTAAAATATTAGGTGATCCCATTACAATTAGTAACGTGGGAGTAACGGTTAGATATTTTAATTCTTGTTGTTTTCTTTTAATTAAATTATAATTCAAATACCGTATTTACAGTTTATTTACACATAATCCTAAGTAAAATAATTGCAAAAGTATTAAATAAGAAACGATAAATAATTACAATATCAATTTTCGTTATTAAAAATTTATATTTCTAAAAATGTTAGATAAAGCCTTTTGTAAAAGTCATATAATATGAATTAAAGAAATATTTATTTTTTAAATAAAATTTGTTTGTTTTTAAACTTACACAAACAATAATTATTACTCCTTTACTTTTTACAATGGGAACAACCTTTTTTGTCGATTTTTTCAGTTCAGGTTAGTACTAATTTTCTATTCTCTTCTTGCAGAAAAATATAAGCATGATACGATCGGCAAGGAGTAGCTGTAACTGTGGTAAGTAAATCAATTTGAAGTATTAGATAAAAATAACTACTTACATTCTGTATAGCAGAAAAAATATATGAGACCTTGATTTATGTTACGTTTTCCTGGTAACCGAAAAGTATGTAAACCTACGAAAGTGTGTTACATTCCCTCAAGTGGTCAAACTCGAAACTTAAAACGAAACTCACCGCCACGATGACTAACCCAACCTTTTTTCAAATTTTTGCAAGACTACTTTTCTAAATACTTGAAACATCATTTCGGGTAAATGTTTATCAAATCGATACATCTTTCCTAGTATAAAAACATCAAATAGACAAAAGTGAATAGATTGCAGCTCCATTAAAAAGGACGTATGGACCAAAATTGTCATATGTACTTTAATAAGTATTAAAAATCGGTAAATTTCTTTTACCCGGAACTTCCCTCGTTATGAATATTTCCTTTTATTAGAAACAGTGAAGCATGATCCGATTTAGTTCCGCACATAATCATTTAGTAACACATATGTTAATTGCGCATTCGTGCATTTTTGTAGACGAAATAATTCAGGAATTCCAGAATTCCAGTTAGGTTCCTTTACAGATTGTTTTGAGTTTTCCATACAAATATTAAAACTGTGAGATTTGCAACTACCAAAAAGAAGACCATTTCATGGTCAAATGAAATATAGTATTTAAAATATATATGCTTACTGTTTTCTCACACATTTTCGAAACACCTTATATACCCTTGGGGGGGTCTTCAACCTTTTTTAGTGTAAGGGCCAAAAATCGATTTCACGTCGTCCGAAGGGCCACAATGGTCCAAGTCACTTTACCACCATATCAAAAAAATAAAAAACATATAATTTCAAAGTGTAATAATCTTTATTGGTTAAAAAGTGCAATCAATCAATCAATGCGATTTTTGACATTGTTTATTTTTGACAAGTGTGTCGATATTTGGTTTTATGTTTGTAATTGTAAGCCGCAAACCTCCTTTTAGATGTATGCCTGCAACTCTCGACCTTGTTTACATTCTTCATACGAGAAAACAGCTGCTCGCACACATATGTGCTCCCAAACAGAGACCATTTTCTGGGCATGTTTTCGGATTCCAGGAAACGAGTTTTGATCAACATATTTTGAATAAAAATCAAGAAGACCCGTGTCCAACTTGGTTTTCAGTTCCGAATTTCACTGCAAATCGATAAGCTCCATCTGACAATTTTCTGGCATGATTTCAACGAATACACTGAATGGTCGGGCAAAGAGATTAATGTAATTTTCATTATCTCTGAAAACTTTGACTGGAACTCCTTTTTGAGTAAATCTAGTGCTGCGACATATTTATCTACATTTTTACATTCACAACTCTTCAGTTTAGGAAAGTGCGTAAACTCCTTTTTCAACAACTGATTTTTCCATAAATCCAGTGTAAACTCAAATGCCTTCACACTGTCAAGTAGGTTATTGATGCGATTTTCTTTTCCTTATGGTTTAGTGTTTAAGCTATTGAGGTGCAGCGTGTTGTCCGTGAGAAATCCAAAGTCGCGCAGCCAGTCGGGGTCACTAAATTGAGGAACTGGTTTCCATGAAGGAGACGATTTCCTTTTTGAGTTCAAAAACGCGTTTTAGCATTTTTCCTCTGCTTAGTCAACGAACATCAGAAAAATATGTCACATCAACATAGTCGGCATTAATTTCGTGTAAATAATTTTGGAATTCTCTGTGGTTGAGGCATCGTAATTTAATGAAGTTCACAGTTTTTACGATCATTTTCACCACCTCATCAATATTTGTGGATTTTGCACAAAGATTTTGTTGATAAATGATACAATGGTAATGTGACCCACGAGCTCTTCGTTTTTTCTACCATGGATGGTGCACTGTCTATTACAACTGCAGAAAGGTTTGTCAATTCTAAATTATATCGTCTCAGTACTGTCATCAAACACTTATAAATATCATATCCTTTTGTAGTTCCTTTAATCGCAAAAAGGGCAGCCATCTCTTCAATGATTTCAAAATTATTATTAATGCCTCGAATAAATATAGCTAATTGAGCAGTATCGGTTAAATTTGTGCTTTCGTCGAGCGCAACAGAATAGTATACGAACTTCGATGCACGTTCTTTTAGTAAATTTTCAATGTCTGCTGCTAACTTTTCGATTCTTCTGGCGACAGTAATACCGGATAAACTAACTTTAGAAATAAGTTGTTTTTGGGATGAACACAATACTTCAGCGGCGGCCTCCATACGTTCATTGATACCATCAGTAATAGGTTTTGATTTCAAAGCTATTTTTTCGGATATAATGAAGCTAACCTTCATTCTTGCTTCATTTTCAATGTTCTGCTTTTGCTGTCGTTGAAGCTGACTTTTTAGAGCTCTCACTTTATCTTGCCGTAACTGTCCATTGAATGTCTCAAACTTTGTGGCTGTTTTGTATCGTAATGTCTTCTTAAGTTGTATCATTTCAAGGCACTAACGAACAATTACAACTCAATCCACTTTTCTTGAGATATGCGCCTTTCTTCACTAATTTTTTGTTTTGTACCCGAAGTAGAAGTCATTTTTAACGTCAAGTTAGAATAAACGAGTTTAATTCTCCGATAAAAATGCCCACGTTACACGCGTCAAAACACTTTATACTTAACTCACTGTAATCACTAATCGCACAGGTAGCAACTTCACTGCTAGTTGGCACTCTTTTGCTTGCATCGTTTCGTTCGCTCTTGGAATTAGAACACTGCCGTGTGATGCCGGCTTTATATAGGCCAAGGGCGTCTACTTTGAATCTCTCGAAAGAGACTGGACTAGTAGGTCCCTCTAGTAGTGATACTTTCTAGAATCATTAGAAAGGTTTATAAGACCTGCAACGTCATCTAGTGTCCTTGTGGGTAGTCGTAATCGCGAGTTCACAGTGGATCTCTTCTAACTAGGTGGCGCTAGCGTCCTCGGAGTGTCATTCGCGGGTGCGGTGCGATACAATATTTTGTTGGCAAATAATGAAAAAGCCAGTTGTGTACCAAACTATTTATTTCAGATGCCTGACACAAACAAAAATGACCTATCTTTGATGATTTTCTGTATAAAAATATGTTTCTTCCAAATACGAAAATTTTTAATGTATCTAAATAATAGAGTTATATCCTGAACGTCGTTCTATAAATACTGGCTTGTTATGCAAATACTTTCTAGCTATGTCTCGGTAAACAAATTTGCACAATAAAGGCAAAATCAACTGGTTTTTAGGGGCCGGATTTAGCAATAGGTGCAATAAATTCTGAAATAAAACAGGTATATACAACAATAATTTAGTGCAAAGACAATAAATTATTTGGCGATAATTTTATACAAATCCTATAGTTTATTTAATTTTTTAAAAGTTTTTAATTTATTTATTATAATTATTATTAATATTTATTTTTCATAACGTTATTTACGTATTTTACAAAAAATAAATTAGGATCTTTACTATTTTCTATCCGGCTATATACCGGTATCATTTTATTTTATCCTATTTTAAAGAAACTTTAGTTTTTTATTTTTTGAGTTAAAACACATATTAAAAATATAATTTGTGGGATCCTTCTCCCAATTTTTGCGTATGTTTTCAAACGTGACATACCTGCTAAATGTTAAAGGTATTGCTATAAATATATTTTTTATTGGGACGCCCCGTATATTTTATGTGCATTAAATTGGTCTATTTGGGCGGATTATAAATAATCTACATTTGATATATCAATCTTTAATATTTGGTTTTTAAATTTCACATCTTTTTAAGCCGAAATCCACACCTAAAACAATATTTTCGTACTTGACTTAATATATTTTTTTCTAGGGTTCGTAAGAGCTCTCTCTTTCTGATTTTTAAACTATCCATACACGTGTTATTTTTTAAAGTTTTTTTAATATTCGATATTTTAATTCAAGCAATATTATTCACAGTGTCTAAATGCGTGGTATTATAGGAGTTAGTTGCCTAGTAGATCGTGAAAAGCGCATATATTAATGCTGATTGTTTAAAACAAAACTGCTTTTATTATTTGTGTTACAAAAGAGAACAAACAATAATGTATTTGCTTTTTTACTGCCTACAAGGCAACTAACATAATAACAGTTTTGAAGAGATTTATTGGCTTAAGCACGATAATTTTGTGTTCGATGTCAGTGGTTATACCGAAAGTAAAACTGAAAAGTTAATATGTACAAATTTCTCCTACAGTTTTAGCATCAAATCTCGTTGAACAAATTAGAGAGCTGTCCTCGTGTGCCACTCACTATTTTTTCTCATTTTTTGTTCGAATATTGACCGAGATCTTTCAACATTATTTTTTGTATTGTAAATTTATACAGGGTATTTCAAAAAATCGAGTCATTGTGTAATCTTCATTAGATATTGCTTTACAAATGTCCATTCTAACACCAATCACCCAGAAAAAAATGTTGAGTCAAATGGAGACGTTAAGGTGGTCAGACAATATACCTACAAAAAGTTTTCCTAAAAATAATCCTGCATATTTGACTCTCATTATTAGTGGTCTGGACACCATAACTTATTTCTTAGTTTTTTCTTTTTATCAACAAAAAACCATCAATAAGCAAACTGACTTTTTTAATTAAATAAAAATACATATTTGAGGCAGCGTGTGTAAATACGTGGTTTTAATGCACAGTAATCCAAAAATTAATATATGAATAAAAATGATTATACAGGGTATATCTTAATTACATAATGATAATTCAGGATTTTAATCTTTAATTAATTTTAAGTATAAAAATGTATATAAACATTTGTCTAAAAATGCCAATTTCCCAAAATAGAGGGTGGAAAGGTTTAATTTAATTTTTAATTTTATATTTTTCTTTCTAAATTTTTGAAGATAATAGAATAAAAATTGAGACACATATTATTTTATGTAGTATCCATAAAACAGGGGTGCTTTTTTGTGTTAGGAACAGATTTAATTTGCAACGAAGTTTACTCTTTCTGTTAATAACCGACTTGCAAGAGGGGGATGTTGTAATCGTAAAAAAATCTCTGCGCGATATATTTTAGAAACTACTTTATCTGATGACTTCAAATTTTTGCTAAAAATCAACGGATATATGAGGATGTTGTGGTAACATTCTCATAAAAACCAATATGGCGGCACAAAATAACGGCTTTACAAAATGTAAAAAAATCATTATCAAAAACCAAGTGTGATAAGTAAGATAAACTGATAACATTTTGATGTTAAGCCATTACAGCGAAACAAAATTGCAGCCCAATAAAATGTTTAAAAATTCAGTACAAAAAAATCCCCTTATCCAAATTGTGTTAAATAGCGATAAAACTGTGTGATTCCTCTACGGTAAAAAAATAGCGATCTAATAAAAAAATGTTTAAATGTTAGGTAAAATGCAATTTTGTGAAAAAATAATAACAAAATACAAAATTTATTTTTTGTAGACTAGTAAATAAAGTTATGAAAAAAATTAAGTAAAATGTAATACTAATAAAAACAACAATAATATAAAAATAAGTTAAAAACATATAAAAAACTGTAAATTCGCCTCTGCCCACAACTTACCTCGTACAGAATTCGAATACAAACCGATAACACAGTTAATGAATTCATATAATTGCGTTGCTTGGTAATAGAGTAAAAAAAATGATATCAAATTACAGTTTACAAGATTTGTATATAGTTATTATCAAATAACTATATAAACTGTGTTATCTGTACGTAGTCGAATTATATACGAGGAAAGTTGTGACCACCATTAGATGCCCCCATAGGAGATACCTTAGACTCTTTAAATTGTGCGGCCTTGGAAACGTATCGGCAGTTTTCTTCTGCCTATCTACCGATTGCAATAAGTCTGATTTAAATATTCACGCTTGATAAAATTTGTCTCATCGGTATAGAACATGTGACTACCAAAACATAGATTTGCTGTAAAATGTTGGAATGAAGCGCTCACAACGGTTAATAAAAAATGAAAAATAACTAACTAACTAACTTTCTTGTACTGGTTTCTGAATGTTCTGTGACTTCAGTAAGCACATCGTATTCAACATTTTGTTATTTGTCAAAATAGCACTCACATTAGCTTACTTGATTTAGTTTAAAATATTTTGCTTTGTTGCCCATCAGCCACTAAGCCAAATACGATTGGAGATTTCGGCAAAAAACTCCGAAATCGTACAAAATTTGCAAGAGGCATTTTTTGTTGCTATAAAAACAAAGAAGATTGTTTCAAAAGCAATACTATTTTATAGATGCTTCTAAAACACATTTTCTACTTATGTATTAAGCTACAGAAATAAATAAGAAAAAACTAGAAACAAAATAAAACACCTTAAGAAATAATTGGCGTTTTATACTTAATAATCAATTGAATTACTGCCAGGCAATGTAGAAAGACCTCGTGTTTTTATGCGATTATGTGTGGACAAAAATCTTTTCTAACAAAGTATAGTATATATGTTTTTTTATATTTCAGAATGTGGAATTGTTAAAAGACAAAGTCGCATAGTAGGTGGTAACATTACAAGGGCACATGAATTTCCATGGATAGCAGCCCTCAGTCACAAAGATCAATTGTTCTGTAGTGCGACACTCATTTCTAAAAAACATCTTATAACAGCTGCACATTGTTTAAAAGGGTATGTATCGATAATAAAATGTAAGTGACTTTTAATTCAAAATGACTTATTTAAGAGTTTGCTATTGCCGAAGTATGTTTAGATAGTAATAAAAATAAGAACGATAATATATAAATAATAAAATTAATATTAATAATACGTATTAATTCATTCAACATTTCTTCGGCAGTTCTACGAAATTTATACTTACCTGTCTTTTGACTAAAACCGAATGATTGAAACGAACATGACGTCTACTCTCCTTCATCACAAAATATGGACTCAAATTGATGCTACGATGTGGTACACGTGCTTTTCCATTTCTTTTGCGTTTTGAAATGCAGACAGGATGAGTGACAGGAACTAGACCCCACGCTCAAAGTTCTCATGTATCTATCTGCCACGTCAACAGCAAGACAGGGGTCTTTAAACCATTTACGCAATAGGATATTGATGACCGTGGCCTGTAAAGATGCCAATAAAACAGATTAATGTTAAAACTAGCTCGGTGGACCTATCCAACAGGTTTACTTTCACCTCCTTATCATCTGCAAGACACAAAGTCTGAGACAAAAGAATTTTCGCTAGTCTACTAAGATAATATTATTAACAGCTTAATATATAGTAGTCAGTTCCTAGACGTCGGCGTCGTCCCTGTCGCACAATAAATTACAGCTTTAAATAGTTAACAAATAATTGATACACAAAATGAAATCACAGAAACTACTACTCCGCTGGCTAACGCTACGATCGGCATTGAATTACACTGTTGATTCCTGATTTTCGTTGGGAGAAATATTGTTAATGCTTTTTTGTTTCACTCAACACCAACGTCACAACAAAAACACCACTACCCTGTCTGGATCATGTCCTGAATTGTAGTAGGGGCAAAGGCACAAAATGGAATCACAGAAACAACTATCCACTAATTAATACCAAGACCGGCATTGAATTACACAGTTGATTCCTCCTCTGCGTTAGGAGAAATATTGTTGATGTATTTTTGTCTCACGTTAAACAAAATTCACAACCAGAATACCACTACTCCTTTCTAGAGCATGTAATGCTCCAGGCATGTAATGCTCCAGGCGCAATGATCCATGTCAGTCAAACGACGATCGCGATTTCGCTCTTTTCAGAGCTCTTCAGGCCGCCATAGGCTAGCGAGCTCCGTGTAGGGCAAACTCATTAAATATATTCGGTTTACTAGCACGTTAATTGATCACTTCCTGGATGGCGGGGTGAACTCTATTGAGAAGGGGATCTGTTTTAGGACCCTTACTTTTCCTGATACATATCAATGATCTACCGAAAGCAGACCCCGATGCACACTACACACTTTTTGCGGATGACACCACTATCACCTGTGTAGGACAAAGCTTTGAGAGTGTTAGGGCTTCTTCTGCTTTTTTACTCCGAAACCTGGCACAACGTGTATCACAGTCTGTTTTAAGACAAGCATATTTTTCTTTATGTCATTCTCATATTGCTTATACTTTACAGTAAAATTGGTTCTAGTTAACTGCAAAAATCTTATCATAAAGAAAAAGTAATTCACGAAGATAGAATTAGACACTATCAAAATAAAAACAGGGTGAAACTCCAACAATAAGAACTGTTCCAGAATAACCAACAACCAGATGATGCAACTGTTCCAGTAGATGCAGAACGACATCTTACAATTGAACTAATGTAATATGCCGGAGCAAAATATCAATTCTGCAACTGTGAAGTAAATCACATTGTTTGCATAATATATGGTTTTGTATTGTGCAGTGATAAAAATACATTGTTGTAACAATAATATTTTTAAAAAAGAACAAAAAAGAATCATACGAGCAGAATTAGGAAGCAAGGAATAGCCGACAATCAAAGCTGTAACCCTTAAACCATTGGAGAAGACTATGCAAATGCCTTTGATTCGATTCCACATTACTGGCCGATTAAGGCCCTAGAAAGTTACAAAATGTCTCACGTATTATTAAACTCTACAAACAAGTAATTAGTTAATGAAAAACAAACCTCAGACATCCAGCAAGGTATGCTCCAGCTCGACTTTCTCACACCAGTGTTGTTCTGTCTGACTTTAAACTTAAGGTCCACGCAACTTATCAATAGCTAAGTAAGGGATTAAATTAATTCAAGATCAAGACACTATGACTAATCGTACCAAAGACATTAGAAAAGTCTAACGACAAAACGTCAGACGACAGTAGATTTTAAACCGAGATCCGAATAAATTCTATGGCATTGTTGTTAAATTGCATATTTAGTATTCTTGCCATTAGTTCAGACCTAACGTAGACTCCAACACCACTAACCCTTCACCCTTCACGACCAACACAAAAAAATCAAATGTGGGCATAGAAATAACTCTGCTATCGATATTTGAATTAAGCCAAGCTTCAGACATTCCCATCACGTGTGAAAATTATGCTGACTGATTAAGCCCTTAAAATAAAAAAAACTTACATATTAATGAGCGAATATTAAGATGGCCAAAACCGTACCCAGTTGGTAGTGGATTAAGACATGAAATATAAAATGAATTGCAAGCACTCAGCTCAAAAACCAATCCATATTAGGGAAAATTTATAATACAACAGACAACAATCACAAAATATGCCTAAGATAATATATACGTTCTTTTAAAAAAATATATATCTACAAATTTGTAAATTTTTAGAGAATATCCCAATTATATTATAAATAATTATTGACAGTTAAAGAGACAAGAAGGTAACGTTATCACAAGACGAGAATGTACATGGACTAACTGCATCAACACTAACATTGTTTGTTTGAACCTGAACTTATATTTCGGTTTTTTGTTTGTAGGGGATGAAGTTTTGCTTGGAGTAGAACTCTCACTTTTCTTTTTAAAGACAGCAAGGCCAGTGAAATATCAAATCTGAATATTATCGTTAAGGATATTTGAAAGCCCAACTGACAAAGTTTTTTTTGTGTTATTGACTGATGAATTTATATATAATATAAAAGTTTTTATAGGACAATGTAGCATAAGTCATCAAAATAAGTTTTTGTACTAAAATACTCCACATATTAACATGAGAATTAGGTAATGGAAACTAAAAAAATAGTTAAGGTGTGCCAACCTCTAGGTACTCTATAAGAGGACATAAAACTTTAATGTAAATAACTTTCTATCAGATTTAAACAATATAATCTCTATGATATACATGACATCGGTATGCTCACCAAAAACCATAAATTAATTGTTTAATAACCTTGCCCCAGTTCGGAATATATGCTAAGTAAACCAATAATTAAGAAAAGGCACTGGTAAAGTACTTAATTGGATAATGAATAATGAAATTGAAATATATAGAAAACTCTCAAACTTTGTCCTAAAATGTATCAGACGTAAAAAAAATGCAATGCAGATATTTGCGTTAAATAAAAAAAGGTGAGATTATCTTAAAACTGTAGGTGTATTACAAGTAACCGATCTTGCAGATACTTCCTGATCGGCAGTCGGGTTTTAGACAGATTTATAATAGTACATCTACGCTTTTATTAGTGACTTCTTCAAAGTATTTGATACTGTAGATCATAATGTGTTATGCAAAAAACTAAAGTACATTGGCTTAAGTGCAATTCCAGTATTTCTTTTAATCATCTTTAATACAGAAGTCTGAAAGTTCTTGTTAATCGTTTAATGCCTAGTAGTTTGTCTTTCTCAACTAAAGTACCTTAAGCCTCAATACTAGGATCCCTTTTATTTTTAATGTATACATTTAATTTAGTTAAAAACCAATTGAATTATGTCCAATTCATCGTTATGTGGATGATCTTCATTTGTATTTCAGTTTTATACCTGAAGAAACAACACACGCCAATATTACAGTAGATCATTTTATTTTTATATTATTTTCTAATTTTCTCCTCTGCATAGTTTTAAATCACATTATATGCTATTTGGCAACATTAAAAATCGTGAATTTTGTCGGTAGAATTTCAATCTTAAGCCAATGGTGAAAACATTCCATATGCTCAGTGTGACAATAATTTTAACGCGCGTTGAATGGGTCATGTGTAGGAGCTGTTGAGAGAATCGTACTCTGTCATGAAGGTAATATAAGTGATACATTTGTATTTGGTTGAACGAAGTATTAACCTGTTTCAGAAAAGTTAAAACTACATTCTTGGTTTCACTCGCCGACCCTTAATAACTCCTACCTAAAATCAAAACTTTTTTCAGTTGTGATTGTGTATTGGTACGTTCAGTACCAATACACACGTCAGTACAATTAAAACATATTCATATTTTTCCTTAATCAATAACTTTCTCGTTTTAAGCTTGATATTATATAAAGAGCTTGATAAAGGGTCATTGATAGTAGTTAACTTTACTTGTGCACAACTTAGTTTTTTAAGTTCGTTCACTTTCAGATTATTTGTGAGAATAGCTTAATTTTAGCTAAATATATATATATATATATATATATATATATATATATATATATATATATATATATATATATATATATATATATATATATATATATATATATATATATATATATATATATATATATATATATATATATATATATATATATATATATATATATATATATATATATATATATATATATATATATATATATATATATATATATATATATATATATATATATATATATATATATATATATATATATATATATATCCACACTAGGCCGTTCAAAAATTTTTTTCTCTGACTGCATCCCCACCTAACCAAGAACCTGGTTAGATCTTTCGCTGTTTGTGAAAATTACATTCTGTTGGTTCAAAGTGCTTTTTTCTAACTAGTCAGTCACGACTAACTTTCTCCTTTTATATATATATATATATATATATATATATATATATATATATATATATATATATATATATATATATATATATATATATATATATATATATATATATATATATATATATATATATATATATATATATATATATATATATATATATATATATATATATATATATATATATATATATATATATATATATATATTGTGCGAAGTTTATATAAGGCTGACTTTTTGTCAAGTAAGTCGTTTTTTTTTGCTTGACCCCCCCCAGTTATTAAGCCTTCAACACCTCTTTGCATATAAGATATATAATTAAGGGGCCATTGAAGCAAATCCTATGATGCTTTACGGAAATATGTGGGTTTTATAGTAAATGAGATAATAATAAAACATTTTATCCTTTTATTTTTTACTTGGACTTATATATCTTCAAAATTAGAAGATCAGGAATTATCCCATAAAAAACAATAAAATATTTCTAAACTTTGTCAAGATATCGGTTAAGCCTTTCCTCAGTTAACTTTGATTGTAGGTTTGACAAACGAGAGATTACAGTGACCCTTGGAGAACATGACAGAAAAGCTCTTAACAGATTTAATAGAATTGAAGTTCGAACTCTAAAATCAATGACAAAACATGAGCATTTTGATACAGCCACTTATAATAATGATATTGCTATATTAGAAATGGAAAATTCAGTGAATTTTAATGACAGGATAAATCCGGTTTGCTTGCCTGATAGTGGTAAGTCTCACAAATGCTCTATTTTTAGGCTATATTCTCTTATTTATATCGTGCAAATTCTAGTGGTAGTTTTGAAATCTATATATCCAAAATTATCTCACTGCTCTATGAAAGCTGATTTCTATGTTTACATTTATTCATTAATATTTTTTAGGCAGTCAGTGAAGATAGTATCATAATCAAAAATACAAAATAGAAATAAGGTAGATGCATTTTAAACTGACACATATTATATTAATCATATTTTAAAGTTGGTTTTTTGGGTGCCGTTTACCTTCGGGATAGCCGGGGAAGACCGTGTTCCGCCTAGAGATGGGCTCCTAACAATAGGTAGTAGTTGTAGCGATACAGTAACGACAGTAGCAGTACACTATAGTTCTCTATAAAGATACCGTGTAGTGCAAATAATGTTTTGCTATTTGGAGAACACAAAAAAAAGGAACCACGCTTAGTGTAACGGTGTATTAGTATTAGGGTTTCGTGGTATGTCCAAACATAAAAAATAATTGACAACTACATGTTTAGAATTTGCTGTAAGTTCGTCTGTTTCCGTCGCGAGTGTTTATTGTTTAATACTCTGTATCTATTGTTGATACCCGTATTTTGAGTTTGTAGTGTTTTTTTGTAAGTTTGATGATGCCCTAGTTGGTGACACACATTGTAACCACCTTTTTACTAAAAAATATACGATAATATAAATTTTTAGATAATTAAATTCATACAAAATACTGCTAATTTGGAGGAAATTTTCGTGAAAAGCGAATTGCTCTTACCTTTGGGTTTTTTTGTATAAATATGTTGGTGGGATCACAAAGTACATCGGACAAAAACCGGAACCTATATTTTTTTGACTTTTGTATAGAAATGGCTTATTCGCAATTTTTTTTTTAACAAATACCGTATAGCCGCTATTATAAATATTTCCGACAAAATTCTGCTGGTTTCAGAACTCTATGTTTACTACATAACCTAAAAAACAATAAAAACTGTATGACAAATAATTATTAAATTTTCATCATAATTTTGATTGTGTTTATATTACCTAAATTTTAATAAAAACTGTGAAAAGGTACTTTTAATGGTTACTAATAAGCATATCAAATTTTCGGTCTTCGCATCTAATAGAACAGTTAAAATTGCAATGTAATGTGAACAACAACAGCCAAATTGAATGTTTTATATATTTTAGTGTAGGTTTTTTTATTCTCTTTAACATGGCACTAATACAATTTTTAAATTGAATTGCGGTTTTTAATCGTTCTACTAGATAAAAGGACCTAAAATTTGCCCTGCTTATTAGTAACCACTAGAATCTTTGTAGGTTATGTGTTGAACATAGACGCCGGAATTTTTTTTTAAACCATTCATTTGTCGCTGTGCAATACAAACACTCAGGATTTCCTTCCTTACGGTCCCCATCAACATATAGGAAAATCCGATGAGAATAGCAGTTCTTTTTTCACGAAAAATTCCTGTTGATTGACTCCACTATATCCACTTATCATTATCTGGCAATGGATGAACTTTTTGATTTAAAACAAATATTAGCCTATGTCTAAACTGTTGATGTATTATTTCTAGATGTTTTCGATTATACTGGAAAAACTGCTATAATTGCTGGATGGGGCAGAATCGCCGAAAAAGGAAATATTTCTCATATTCTGAGAAAAGTTTCTGTACCAATTTGGAGCAGGCAAGAGTGTTACGATTCTGGATATGGTGAAGATAAAATATCTGGAAATATGCTTTGCGCGGGATACGCTGAAGGACGTATCGATTCTTGTCGGGTAAAATATTTTGTGTTTGTCCTGTCTATGAATATATAGGAAACGTCCCACTATTTTACCTTTGATTATTTTGAAACCGAAATCGCATTACCTTATGTTATAATTTGTTTAATTATTTTAGGGAGACAGTGGTGGTCCACTACAACTTAGAAATAGCCGTGGTAATATGGAAATTATAGGTAAGCAGATCTATTAGAAAATCTTTTTTCCTTTTTATAATCCAGGAGTATAAAATCATACTAAAATGCATTTTAAGCGAAAAAAATAAATAAATATTTTATTAAAGAATTAAAAGGTTTCTAGATATTACAAATAAAATAAATAGATATTAATCAATTTAATATAGCACAGCCCAAATTGTTTTGTTTGAATAGTATTTGTAGATAATATATTAAATTATTATTAGTTATTCATATTGATGGGCTAACCATGACTATTAAAAATATATTTTATAGGAGTGGTTTCATTCGGTAGAGGCTGCGCTCGTCCTAATTTTCCAGGGATCTATACCAAAGTGGTTAATTATTTGCATTGGATTGAGGAGCATATGAGGGGAGAATGTGCATGCTAGATAATTTCTATCAGCTTTTGTTTTAGATACAATAATGATCTAGTTATTCAAATTTATTCGTCTGACTTAATTTGACAAAAATACCTCTTTTTAGGCTAATTTCTCGAACACGTGGTTACAGTACAGTAAAAAGATATATAGTTCGATTTGAAGTACTATCACTATTATTATTTTAATTTCTAAATGTACTTACTATAAAAAGCTTTAAGATGGCTGTGAAATGTAGGTGTCTACAAATAATTAATATTTATATTTGTATAATAAATATGACTGAAAATAAAAGTGTTTATGTTACTATAGAGTTGTTTTCGGTTCACCTTGTAGTTTTAAGTTGACTTCTACAGACTACAAATGATCGGATCCAAGCAAACGCGTATTGCTAACGCCAGGTTTTGGGTTTTAAACACCCTATACTGACATCAAAAAATCCACATTATTTATTTTATTCGACAAAATACCTATTTTTCACCGACTTCAAAAAATGAGGAGGTTCAATACGACCCTATGTATGTTTACCGATTATTTCGGAATGGTTTGACAAATTTGAAATTTTTTTAACCTAAGAGTTTCTGCGATAAAGTTGAAATGCCTTGGAATTTGTTGTATGAAATGTAACTAACCAAAAAAATCATTTCGCCGCATCCTGAAGTGCGGGGGAATCATGTTTCATATGGTTTTTCGAGGTTTTTAGTGGCACGAAATCAAATTTCACTCATCATTTTAATTTTTGTGTATGCTGATTTTTATAAACATGTAGATAGCTAGATTCCGGCATAATTTCATATGCCCCTGAATAGGGACGTCCAAAATTTTAACTCAGGTTTAGGCCTCGAAAAATTTTAAGCTGATCGTTGTAATAAAACTTTGTATACCTAAAACTAAAAAAAAAAGAGAAAAAATATAAGAAAATAAAATAGAGTTTATAAAAAACACCACAAGATAAAAAATAATATTTTATTCCATCTTAAACATTTGACTTTATGTAGTCGGAGTCAAACTAATAAAGACACTAAACAAATGTTATACTCGTGGTATTAGATTCAAGACACTCAATAAATACATAAATGCCCTTTTTGAGATTAACTAATTAAGAATTAGTTTGACGCAAACTTCATAAAGTCAAATTTACAAGAAGGATGGAGCGCCTGCACGTAATGCCGAAATTGCAACGAGTTTTTTAAACAGAGACTACCATAATAGATGGTTTGGTACTAATGGACAGATAAGTCGAGGCGAGGTCGTCGGACATTACACCACCAGATTATTTTCTTTGGGGTCAACTAAAGGCCACTGTCTATGAAGAACCTATCGAAGATTTGGCTGATCCAGTTAACAAAGTTAGTGCAGCGTGTGACCCAAGCTCATCTATTAAAAGTTTTTGATAGATGTGTACGAGCAGATGGGCATAATTTTGACTAAACTTTTTAATTTGTTTTATAATTAATTGTAATAATAATTTTGTTTATGCCTAAAGATGTTAAGGTCAAAAACTCGTATCAAATAAGCCTAGGAAAACAAGGACAAATTTATTATTGTAGCTTACGCAATAGATAACTCATTTCAATGGGACCCCTTAAATCGGTCCGGAGACATCATGCTCGCCAAAACTATAGTATTTCGTGCGGCAACCCTCAACAAAAAAGCAGTTTTAAACCTATTAACTTTTACAGGAAGAGAAATAATTTTTGCGTTTTGAGATACTTGTATGTACGGGGTGAGTTATTATATTATGACACCCACCTGCAGCGATATTTATTCACACATATAGAGTGTAGGGTAAGAAATACGTTTTTTAAAATAGAATACCCTGTATATTGCTTATTTTTATGAAAGGCCATTCTATGCTGATTCAAAAATATATAATTTGATTATATTGGTGTAAAGCGTTTATTAATTCTTTTAGTTTAACTGCAACATTACTTGCCATATAAGTCTAAGGTAATATTATAATATAATGGAAAATTTGTTACTGTTAAACCAAAATAATTAAAAAACGGGTTGCGCCAAAGTAGTCACACTGTATATTTTTGAAAACAGGAAAAAAAGAACCGTCATAAAAATTATAAAAATACAGGGTATTCCATTTAAAAACGTATTTCGTTATATTTTTAGGCCTATCTATATAGGCATGCGATAGTCGTTTGTTTTTTCCATAACGTATTCTGGCAGTTTAAAAATACACTAAAGCTTTTATATTTACACTTTTTCTCTATCTTCCATAATAAACCCTGTAAGTAGGTGCCAAAATATAATGACTCAACCAGTACAGTTTTGAAACAAGTCAACAAGTAACTGTCATTTTTTTAAATTAGGCAATCAAAAAGAAGCTAAATAATTTCTTCTTACTAAACAGATCGTAAATAAGACAAGCGGGTTAATATAGCCATCATAGAGAAATATATACATCGGAGGATAGCCGCAAATTTTCTTAGTTTGCGGTCGCTACTCTCGTCTGCCGACTTTCTCAGCACAATTGGCAACATTGTTCGTTAATTTCTGAGATGGATGCAGGCTTTTCAAAGCACGCTAGGAGGGCCCGAACGTTGTCGTGTCTTGTTAGATCTACTGTGTAGCTATATTGATCTATTGTATAATATAATAAAGTACCATAACTACATTTTGTCGAGTAACAGGAAAAACTCACTAAGTGTTATACTAATTACATTTTGTCGAGTGACAGGAAAAAGTCACTTCTTCGATCCAAAGATACAGGGTGAAATTGAATATATCACATTTTGGGATCACTTTCGAATTTCGGTTATTTTGTAACATACCACAAAGGTAAAAAAATGACTCTAGTGGAGATTTTGTACGCTAAATGCAATGATCTAGTTCGATCACTTTTGGGGAACGCGATTTCTGAGACGTAAACCAAATCTTTTTTTTAAACTGGAGATTCCCCCCCTTCCTAGCTACGCGAATGAATTTCATATACTTGAATCGTTTCTGAGCAATACTGCTTTGTAGTTGTCAAAATATTGTGATCACAGTGACAAATCTTTTCTTCACCCTACTATAAATTGGAGAAATAATCGTTAAGAGGTGCATAAAAAATACACTTTTTCATCAAGAAGTTTGTACGATAAACCGGTATTACTCACAAATGCGTAAAGTAAATGAGTTTGAGTAAATGACAAAAAAGTTATTACATATCATGTACTTTCGCATGCACGTAATCTCAAAGTTCCTGCAATCGATTTAGTCGATAGGTCTTAATTGGCGTCGAATTTTTTTATAGTTGGGTATAAGTTTGTCTGTAAGATACCTTGTACTTTACTTAACCTAACAATTTGAGGTTTATGTTTACGTTTTATACAGTGCTCTAAATGTATTCTCGTTAAAGATTGATAGGAAATTTAATTTTTTTTGATAGGCTGTGGACTAGCGGCCTCTCTCCTAATACTTTAAGCGCCGTAAATATTATCCAAATTGCCTCTTTGAAATCGAAATTAAATTCAATTTTTCTACTTGCCAACATCGATATTTTTTTGATTCTATATAGTCTGCAGTATTGAATATTCCAAAGTGACGATGGATTTTTATACTTCAAAATCGCCCTACTTTTAAAGGTGTTTGTATAATTTTTTATATTATGTACTTGACCCCGAACGTAAAAGTAAATCTATCACTAAATCAGAGATATTTTATATCGGACCAAACGGCTTTAGTATTATCCAAATCCAATATATTATTTATTTTATAGCCATATTTATCTGGATATTTATTTCATAGTTTGAACGAATTATAATAAATATTCAACATTTCAACCTTCCAATCTTGTAGAGTTTGTGTGTGAAGAATTTTTCGATATACTTATTTTTTAAAGCGTCTGGTTTAGTGATTTCGTTTCATCATCTAAACACTTCTTTTAATTTCGAATCATATTGGTGAATAATTCAGGAATAAAGAACTATATTCTATAAAAACCTAAGTAGGGTAAAACCGTCGGCGTAGAAAACATATCATTTGTCTTGTATTTTTAATTCACTGCAAAAAAAATATTTGATCTAGATGATTTACTATAAACACCCTTACAGATACATAATGATATAAGTAGTTATAATAGGGGAGCGCCTCCTCCTCCTCCTCTTCCTCTCTCTCATGTCCCTCATTCTTAACTTCCTCCCCTTTTATTCTCATTCGCATCATATTTTTAATTTTTTCTCTTTGTTCTCCCACATTTGATTTTGCATTCTTAAGTCTTATAAATAGGTGCATCATGATCATTTTAGTATGCCGAGACACATTTACTAAGCTGTGCTCGAGTTGCGTAAAAAGTTATTTTTGAATTTTTCCAGCAATTTTGTATAAAACAAAAAGAAAAAATGTGTCAAGTAATAAGTGAATTATGTGTAATCGCGAAAAATTAACTACAACTATCAGACAGTTAAAAGTTAAATATCTCAATTTCTTTGAAGTGATTTCGAAAGATGAATACACCAAGCTGTTTTATCCACTGAAACGAGATTATTTGGAAGCAATTGACTGTTGTGATGATTATTTAGAAGGAATTATAAGCCTTACTACGTTTTTCAATACATTTGGGAAATCATACTTTGTAGGAGAATTAAGCCACCTAATAGAATTTATAGGAGAAGATTGCCAATTTATACCTGCTATTATTGCAACCAAAAAGAGGTTTCAATTATACGAAGATAAAAAACAGGTATTATCAAAGAAAGTTAATCCTATTCGCAAGAGACGTCCCCCTACATATTTAAAATATTATGTTAAATAAATGAAATGGCTGAGTTGCTGATTGCAGTTAAATTATTAGAGGAGAAATTTAGTAATCTTTCAAAAACCTATTTCTCATATTGTATGGCAAGTGGTCCGGAGTGGATAGACTTTTATTGTAATCAATCTGAGGAATTCGTAAAGGCTGCCCTCTGTTGCAACAAATACATTGAAACATTAAATTTTTTTCAACTTATTCAAGATCTAAAAGATATTGGCATTGGTTACTATTTAAAAGACTTGAAGCAATTTATTGACGAGGATACTATTCTTCAAGAAATTGAAAAGGAAGAATAAATTTAATAATATTTACAATGGAGCAAATGGTTACTGAATTGTATGAAGAGTTTATTATATCTGCTGCATACTTCCAATATTTATCAATTGTAGGCGAAGAAGACGCAGAAGCACAAGATTTGTCAGCATATGTTAATAATATAGATCGAATGAAACAATGTAAATTAGCCGCTAAATTTTGTAATGATTATTTAAAATATAAAAATGAGTATGAACTTTTAAATGAATTTAGAAAATTAGATTTAAGGTATCATATTAATTGTATTCAATCATGGTTGGTTAATGCAAAATAAAAAGGTAATTAAGTTTTTTTTTATATTTTTATTCATTCATAAAACAATTGTCATATAAAAATAACACATTTGTCAAAGCACACATACAAGGTGATTTTGAATGATAGAAGCATTTTGGTTCCATTAGCTTTAGCGCTGGTTGTTCATCTATTTCAATCACATGCTTTTTAGAATATTTCTGTATAAAATCCTTTTTTTTTCGCTTCCTTTTACAAAAAAAAAATCTGCTTTCTTCGTAAGTGTTTCAATTATTTTTGGGAAATGATGTAATGGAGTAAATCCATTATTCCAACGTATACAATGATAATTTTTCGTTAACCATACCGCCTGCTTGTGACAATCAGGTGAAAGAAACTCCATTGGAAAAGGCTTTTTAAAAATGTAATGAGTTATTTCATAACCATCAAAAGCTGCAAGCTCTTTCGGTATAAATTTATTTTTTTCATCTTTGAATCCTTGAATATCTATAACCAATCTCATATTTTCAAAGCAGCAAATTTTTTAATGAGACTTTTTTTACTTGAATAATTTGCAATTTCTTCTTTCAGTTGATTAATTTTAAAAATAAATTTTTCAATTTGTAGTTGTAGTTTTGATGTCATGATTAAAACTAAAAGCTTTTGAAAATTTCTTTAAATTAAATCGAAATATGAAAATAGTGGGGATAAAGTTTATAATTGTTTCACAATTTTAGTAAGAGGGTTGTAGCTAAATAATTTGTCATGTAAAATAAGACAATAAGCAGAAGTATCTTTTTTAATTGCATTGTGTGTCTCAAATTCAATTCTCATTACTACGGATCCCGTTTGAATTGTTTCTTTTTGATGGGAGCAATCAATATGTGTAATAGGACTAATGTTTTTGAATTGTTCAGGATTAAAAATGGGTTCATTTGGAACACCATAGTAAGACTGTCTAAAGTTGGCAAACATTTCGTATAAAGCAGAAAATTTGTTTTCTTCGAAATTTAAGTACAAATCGTGATAAGGATATCTTTCAGAATTTAAATATACTCTAATATTTGACAAGGTAATATTGTCAAATTTACTCATATCTTTAACAATTTTCCCTTTTCTGTTTTCTTGAAAGCCAATCACAACATGACGAGGAGCTTCTAGTTTACTAGTTGTTTTTACCGGCCATGTGTGACGGGTTGTTTCGGTTAGAGAAGAATATTCAACAAGTTCCCAACTCCTGAATCCTATCAATATATCTTTATTTGATTCTAATATTTTTGATAGAGCAAGTTGTTGTGGCATATCAACTAGAATGTGAGGAACTTTCCAATAAATTTTATCGAAAGTAACCAATGGAGTGTCAGGAGCAGTAACAAGGTGTGCCGGATCTTCTTTGAAAATAACACCATCTAAATCATCAGTTGATCTAATAAGAACCAATTCCTGTTTCATATTCATAATAATTTTTCTGTAATCTTCAAAAAATCCTAAAAGCATTTTTAGTGGTATGGATACGGAGAATTTTCCATCATTATCAACTAAAATTGTATCACCTTCTTTCCGATGTGGAAACCAACCTGCATTTTCCAGTTTTAAACTTTCGTTGGTATTGTGAGAAAGGTAGCTTTTTAAGGTTGATGCTAATCCAACGTTTCTTATTGAATCTATAGTAATTCCGTTTAGTTCATAGCGGATTTCTCTGAACAAAAAGGCTATACCATTGTTAATAAATAGCAATTCTTTCTTATATTTACCTTCTGTATTAGTTAATTTTCTGAAGAAATATATGGTTGATATGTGTGAAGCTCAGAACTGACGATGGAATTGTCTACATAAAGCTTTTCGTTTACGTTTAATATGTTCATTATTTTAAAACAGTGAAACCCAAGGACGTGAGAAATTTACGATTATCTCGTCTTAACTTGTTGGTGTTGGATTTGATACTGAACTGTTGTTTAGGCTTTTTCTTTTTATAAGTTTTTACTTTGTTGATAGTAGTAGGGGCAAGTCTCATCCCAAGGGCTCTATTATATCTAACAACCATTTTATATTTCACTTGTTTGTAAATGTAACCTTACTGTTATAGTTTCTCCTCTAAAACTGATAAGTTCTCCGTCTTGATCAACTATTTTAACTGTTATATTGTTAATTGCTTTGACGCTAACTGGAAAATACAAAATGGGCAAAGGAGATTCAACTATTTTATACCCTGGAGCTACAGTTGGATAAAACTGGTGAATAATATGAACAGGTTTACCATTATTGTAAGAACCGACACAAATATTACAGTCAATACAAATAGCATTCACCTTAGTTATTTTTGCAACATTATCTGATTCTTCCTCTTTCATAGCTTCTAGTATCCTGCTATTAAAACCCAACATTTTTCCTATCGAATCTTCCTTGGTAAAATCAATTATTCTACTACACATTAAAAAAGTTTTTAGAGTATTAACATTTGCTTTTAAAAGAAAAAACATTTTTTCATTCGGAAATAAATCTTCTATACTTTCTCTTATGTATGTTTCTATATCTGTAATGTCATAAGTTCCGTCGGGAATAACAATTACTTTTTTATCTATATAAAATTTATTATATCCTCATTTTATATTGGGGATAGTCATAAACGTTTCAAAATCAGCTAAACCCAGGTAATATTGTTTTTCATCCTCTAAATATATGGGCGGATTAAAATCAGCAGACAAAACAGAACTGTTTCCTGATATGGCAATTGTGGTAGATATTGCAGTTTATTTATGAATGAGATATTACAATAAATAATGAGTTTATATATTTTTTTGCAAAAATTTTAGGGATAGTTGACCACAGTTATATGAATTAAATTTTTGTTTATTTTCATAAGTATAAAATACATCCACTTTGCCATTCGAATTAAAATATTTGAGAAGTTCAAAAGGTGGTTTTAAATTTCCATAACTATCAAAATATATTACATTTTTGTTATTTTTAATATAAGCAGTCCAATGAGATCCTTTATTTTGTTTTTTATCCAAATTTACAATACCACATTCTTTCAGATTAATTTTTTTTAGAAGTTCATCGAGCATAAAAACACCTCTAAAGCCAGTTATTTTTAAAAGCTTTACATATTTAATAATATCATTGTTCGTAAGTGCTCTTTTTGGAAAACTTATTTTGAGTTTTTTTTTGTCTGATTGCTTTCATTTTGACGGATCCTCCTTTATAAGGTCTAATAAATAGTCCCTTTCCTTTATATGGTCTAATATATAATCCTTTCCCTTCTTTAGAAGCATTTTCCATTGCAATATTATGTCTATGTATTTCTTCTAGTTGCTGTTTAGCTGCTTTAGCATCATTTACTGCCTTAGCAATTCCTGCCGCGCCTCCACCTAGTGCACCCAGGGCGCCAAGAATGGGAAACAAAAGAGGTAGAAATCCTCCGATTTTTTTGGGTGTTCGAATGATACGTTTTTTTCTCAATTTAAGTTTACCCCCTTTTGTATTTTTTAATCCCAAACCGAACTTTCTTTTACCCTTCATTATTCCTGCAACACTTAAAGCTGCAATTTTTTCACCAATAGAAGAATCTTTAGCTTTTACCCTATCCCAGGCTTTTTTTTCTAATATTTGGTCAGATATGTGTCTTTTTGATAAATCTTCAGTCTGAGAGTAAGATATATCATGTTCTTTGCAAGCGGAATCCAATGGATTTATACCAACATCACCTCTAGTTAATCTTTTTTCCAAGTTGGTGCCGGGACCACAATAATTATATCCTGGTATATGAACTTCGAAAGGTAGTTTGCTAATTAATTTATTTACTAAACCAGAGCCTTTTCTATTACGTGTTTTAATAGTTTCTTTCAACTTATGGCGACCCACAGTCATTGAAGTTCTTTTTATACTAAAAGCACATTGACATTTTTCTGGTATAAATACTTTTACAGCTAAAAATATTTACTAGTGTGATTAAGAATGAGGATTGAAAAACAAAAATTCTCATTACCAGTAAATAATCATGACGAAAAAATATTAAGTAAACAGTTGAGAAAGCATGGTGACTTATTTTGCGGTGGTTCAAAAAGAGGGCTTATAGTTGGTTGCAGTGGTAGCGGTAAAACCAACGTTATGCTTACACTGCTCGGGCATCCAAATGGAATTAGGTTTGAAAATGTCTATGTTTATTCAAAGTCATTAGATCAACCAAAATATGAATATTTAAGAAAGTTGTTAAAACCTATGAAAGAAATTGGATACTTTGAATATGATAGCGATGAGAACATTATTTCACCTCATGAGATAAAGCCAAATTCCGTTATCATTTTTGATGATATTCCTTGTCATAATCAATCTATTATTAGGGACTATTTCACGCATGGAAGGCATAGAAACACCGATTGTTTTTTTATTTTTCAAGGATATTCCTCAATCCTTAAACGTCTAATTCGAGAAAATGCAAACTTATTAATTTTATTTAAACAGGACTGTTTGAGTTTAAAACATATATATAACGACCACTGTATATTGGATATGACATTTGATCAGTTTAAAAATATTTGTGTTAACTGTTGGATGGATCCATATGGCTTTCTTGTAATTGACAAAGATTGTGAAGTAAATCACGGCAGATATAGGAGTAAATTCGATTCCTTTATATATTTATAAAAGTAAAAAATTTGCAGTTTTATTTCATTAAAACTTGTACAGCATGGATAAACGTTTAGCTCGAGAATTAATAAGATCGAGACAAGCCGTGAAGCAGAAATATCAAAGCTTGAAATTAGCTACTTCTACTGCTCAGTCCGAATTAGAACAAACTTATAGACCAATAACACAACCACTTAAACAGCTAATTTCAAGTATTGGTAAATCCGAACCATTCGATTTAAAAGAAGAAAGAGTTTCAAAGTATGAAGATTTCAAAACACCTACAAAGCTTTATAAAACATCAACTCCGACGAAAAATATTCAGAAAACAGGAAAAACTCCGTTACTCCCTACAGAACTACCAACATTTTTAAATGACAGTAGTATCACTTCTTCCTCTCCTGTAGTACAACCATTGTCATCAACTGTTATAGCAGAAACTTCAGATCCTTCTAGTGACACAACAACAAATTTAAACTTGTCAGACATATTGGAACAAACTAGAAAAACAATTCAAACCTATGTTGGTACACCATCATATAAAGATTACTTAGCAGATTTTCATGAATTACCCAGATCATATATTGATGAGGGTGTGAAAGATACACAACATAAATTTGACCATTATTATGGAATAGTTTATGACCTCGAAACGGATAAGTTTTCTTTTGGTTTAACACAGATACCGGTAGAAATTATTGGAAAAGACATTAAAGTGGGAGGAATAACGTACACAGGCACGCCAGGTTTATACGAATTGCTTTTCAAAAAAGAACCGAAAGGTTATAAGAAGGAAGATTTAGATAATTACATGAACATTCTAGCTAAAACAAATGTATATCGTAGGAATTTTGATTCAAATGAACAAGTTCAAGGAAATACATCACACAAATATGTTACAATAATAGGACCATATTTACAAAGAAAGGGGATTACAAAGACAAAAACCTTGCCAAGATTAGTTACAGCATTTAACAAACCAAAACCTCCGTTTAGAACAACTAGAGCCAAATCTACAGGAAAGGGATTAATTTTGAAAACGAACAGATCAAATACAGACTATGTATACTGGAATAATGTTAACGAAATTGTTGATAGGCTACGTTTATTAATTTCATCAAGTGATGCGGGAAATAATCCTCATAGTAACGAGATTATCTCTATTATTGAAGAATTAAGAGAAGATAAAGTAATACTATAAATAACAGCTATCAAATATAATCATATTTATTGTTTAATGAAAGCTCAACATGACAGTTGATAAATTTGGACGCCATATTTCAAAACAAAATCAAGAGAGAATAAGTGACATTAATAATTTAAAAAGGAGATTAGGTGAAAATGAAACAAATAATGAAATCTTTGCTAAAAAGCTTAACGTTTTTGATGAAAATTTTTTAAAGTATGAAAACCAGATTAAAGGATGTTATACCTCAATTGAAAACGTTAATAAACAGTTGCTAACGCTAAATCAAATAAGTAAAGATTTGCAATTTTTAAATGAACATGTTAAAAAGGAAGACAAAAAATTAAGTGATGATATCAACAAAATTAATAAAATAATGGAAACAAATATAAGAGAAGTAATAATTGAAAAACACAAGGAAAAAATTAAACAATTAAGAACTTTTATAAAAAGGTTAGATGATGAAAAAAAAAGAAATCAAAATAGCATTCTTAACAGTAGAACAATTGACCAACTCATTTTGGAAGAAAATCAACAATATATTTCCTTGGAAAATATAATGTCCAGTGTAATTAAGAAATTAGAACAAGAATTAAATAAAACAGAGGAGGAATTAAAAAATAGTGATAGTAGATCAACTACTTTCTTAACTGGAGAGATAAAAAAATCCTTTAATGCGTTAGAAAAGGAGATTACTAAAATTAGTAAAATTTTAAATGAAAAAAGTTATACAATACAAATTGATAAATTGAATGAATGGGAAAAAACATATAAAAGTTATATTTCGAATTATTACAAAACATAGAAAGTGAACTTCCTTAAAATTGAATAAACAAGTTTGTTGTCATGACAACCGTTAAACAAGTCGTTAATGAATTACATAAACCTGCTAGAAAAAACTACAAACGCAGAAGGGTGGTAGTGAAACGGTTAAATGATCTTTTTCAAGCTGATTTGGTTGAAATGTTACCCTATGCCAAATTTAATAAGGGATTTAAATATATCTTGATTACCATAAATGTATTTTCTAAGTATGTTTGGGCCGAACCGTTAAAATCTAAATCTGGAAAAGACGTAACAGCGGCAATGAAAAAAATATTAATCAGTGCAAAAACTCCACCAAAAAACTTGCAAACGGACAGAGGGAGAGAGTTTTTCAATGTAAATTTTCAAAATTTGATGCAACAATTTCGAATTAACCATTATAGCACGTTTTCCAATTTGAAAGCGAAGAAGAAAGAGTGAACAGGACTTTAAAGAATAATATGTGGAAAATATTTAGCATTCAAGGAAATTACAAATGGCTTAATATATTAGCGGATATTGTAAAAGATTATAACAATACAAAACATTCTTCAATAGGAATGAAGCCAAAACAAGTAAATAAAACAAATGAAAATAGAATCTTGAAATCTGCATTTACTCATGCTAAAACGTTAGATATAAAATCTCCAAAATTTAAAGTGGGTGATCACGTACGAATAAGCAAGCATCGAGAGGCATTTTCAAAAGGTTACACACCAAATTGGTCAAATGAGATATTCCACATTAAAGAAGTTAAGATGACAAACCCTTGGACATATTTAATTCAAGACGAAGATAATCAGGACATTCTGGGTGGTTTTTATGAGCAAGAATTACTAAAAGTAAAGCATACCGATGTGTATCTTATTGAGAAGATTTTGAGAAGGAAAGGAAACAAAGTTTATGTGAAATGGTTAGGACTTGATAAAAAATATAATACATGGATTGATAAAAAAAATATTGTTTAATTAAATTGAAATTAAATTTTAGTTAAATTTGTTTTATTTCTGTTCCTCACTTTATGCTTTAGCTGATACAAATTACAAAGTCTTAATGTGCTAATTAATTTCAAATAAAATTCACATTTACTAAACTAAAATTTTATTAAGTAAAACATCAAATATAATTTTTATTAAAACGTGTCAAATATATTTTATTTCTATGTTCCTCAGATAATATCGAATCTAGAATAAGTTTACAATCATTTATTCTTTTTTCAAAACGGAGTCTATCTAAGTACCACATCTGAAAGTTACTCCTACGGGCTTGTCAGTAAGCAAAGCTCCACTTCACTATCACATGCACCTTATTGTTCTCTTCCAGAAAAGATATTGTTTTCTTCGTAATATTTTCTTTTTGATCCATTTTCATTGTTTTCTTCGTAATATTTTCGTTTTGTTCCACTTTGCTTCAATTTGTTTTCCATTTGTTCAGGATATAAAGCAAGTAATTCCATCATAGTTGAAACATTTTCACTGTTAGGATTTTCTGTTGGACTTATTATATTATAAACATGCGTACACAAATCGCCACTGAAATATTATTTTGAAATATTTTGAAATATGTATTGAATTCTTGCCTTTTAAGTATAGATAATCTATAATCAATAATTTCCTTTAATCGCCACAAATTGTCCAAAGACTCTTGTCCTAAGTATATGAAGTGTGGGCCTTTTGTAATTTGTAGAACAGGGGGTATCATTTATTTTCTGAACCTGCAGATGAATGTTGTTTATATTCACACTGGTTTGATCAACTTGAGGAAAGTAGAAATTGTTTACAATAATTCCTTGATGAACACAAATGTCTTTCCAATTTTCTTCGGTTAGTGCGATTGAAAATCCAGTTTTTCCACCAATTACAATTTTTGGAGAAAAATCATTTAAACTAATGCCAACAAGAACAAATTTTGACAAAGAATTATTTAAAAAATAAATTTTTGAATTAAGAAGCGTTTCCAAAGGTTTATGAACCACGGCGTTGTTCATAATGACTAAACGAGACTGAAACATATTGTGTTATTCTTGTACTTAAATATTCTCATCCCCACTTTCTTTAAAGTTTCGATTAAAATGGATTAATGAAAAAATAGATTTCCAGTTTGAAATTTGCAATAAAGATAAATAATTAAAATGGTAATGTATAAAAATAATGCAAAGTTTAATGTAACACTAATGATGGAAAAGTAATAATTTTTGAATCCGTCATAATAATTGGTACAGTTGGGGGTTAAAATTTGTAACTGATTATTTTTAAACTCTAACCTTTCTATCCAATTTGTATCAAAAATAGATCGATTTGGATAATGATACAAAATTTTAAAAAATTTACTTGCATTTTCATTTCCATTTATTCGTTCCATCCGACTAATTGTACTATTGTTAATTAATCCAATTTTCATAAATTTACAATATTTACTTAGAGTGACGTCTGTTTTATTAGAAAAACATATTTCACACTGTGTTACGCCAGGGGGATGATGAACATAAAAAACATTTTGGAAAATAAAATAAAGAAGAATAAATTGAGATCTACTGATAGTCATTAAAACAAATTAATAATTATATTCCAAATTTATTAACATTAAGCAGATACTTTCACCACGAAAGCAAAAGCAGTTGTAAAAAAATAACAATAAAATACTTAATTTAAATATATGTAAAAGTTCATAAATAAGGATATTAATAATACTATATAAAATGTGTAGCTTGAAGACTTATTTTGAATGGTTACAATTATTCGATTCCTATTTTTCCATAAACAGTTATTTAAATCACAATTCCTAGCAAATTTCTTATGCTCCACAATAGGATCATCATAACTTAACCAATCAAAAATTTCAATACCACAATAAAAACATTTACAAATATCATTGATTGAAGTATAGTAAAAGCCAGCTCCAGCTAACACTTCTGGTCTCAATTTTCCTTTCCATTTTTTAAAAGTGGAAAGTCGTTTTTCATATGTTTTAAAATAACTGTTATCAATTTCTTTGTCAAAAGTTTCTAAGCACATTTTGTGAAAGACTTATGAAGACTAACTTTGGTTTCAAAAACAACAAATTTAAATACCTTATAATATCTACATAAATATATCTAAATCTTCATGTTCTGCATTCCATTGATACAAAGCAATATCTTGGTGTCCCCAAGCTAATGTATTAAAACTATAGGGAATTTTATACCGCTTATCATCTTCGGAACTCAAAGCCAATTTATTAATTAACTCGGTAAAAATTGTATGTTGTCTAGATCGAAAAACATACATTGAACAAAAGGTTTTAGAATGATTTTCAACAACATCTTTATAATGAATAAAATCCAACTGCTTTTTAATTGCACTTTTTTTAACACCTTTTGCTTTTTTTGTTAAACTGTTTTCCGTTTTAATACAATATGCTTTTGCTCCAGTACCAAAGAAAGCAGTAATGGGTTCACCAGCATATTCATCTTTGAATTTTCCTATAACTGACTTTGTAATAGGCATTTCATGAATATTATTAAATTCATAATTAGATGTGTCAAATTTGTGAATATTTTTTATCATGTCAGAATAAATATTTGGAGTTGTGACTTCTAAAATGAACGAATCGGTATCGGTGTATAAAAGTGAAATATTTTCCTGATAAAGAGGTTTTAAAAAATTATAAAAGAAATCATACATGACAGTTTTAGATATATCTAATATTGAGAAGCCTACATATATTGGTTTATTGTAAGTAACTTGAATCTTTTGCATTTGAATAGCTACCAAGTTTTCAGAAAATATTGTTAAGTCCTTGAAATATGGTCTTGCAATTAAATTCTCAGCACCATCTTTTCTTCTATTTTTTTCCCACTCTGTAACAAGTCTTACGTCAATTCTCCTATCAACATTTTCCATAGTCTTGCCATAAATACTATTATTTGCCAACTTGTAAGTATTACGATCAAATTCATTCTTTGAATCATTTCTTAATCTTGAATTCAAGTCTATATATTTTTTCAACCAATCAGATTGAGAAAACTGTAAAACTCTATGAACTTTAGTTAACTTGAGTCCATGTTCCAAACATTGTTTTAATAATTGATAGTGAATAACATATTTTGATTTATCATTTAAATTGGGTATTAATTTTATGCATTTAGAATTTGGCGGTTTAAAGTTTTCTGGACAAAACGGAAAATCGTTATGATAGGAATGTAGACTTGTAGGATATTCTAAATCAACTTCTAAAACATATCCCTTATTAGATTTTTTAGAAATATTCATAATATTTAAATCATTGATTTCTTTATCTGTTAACCAAACAAAATCTCCCGTTGGAATGTGCTGTGACATTGCATAACCATACAAATTTGTTGCATCATAATAAATTATGTATTTAGTTGGCTTTAAAGGATCAAAATTTAAAAGAAATGGGTTATTAGCTTCAGATTTTCTACAAATGCAAGAGCTCACACCACCGCGAACGCTTTTTTTGAAAAAGTGTATCATATCTGGATCAGTTAACAATTCTAACTCTATTCCAGTATAACGCAAACACGCCTCCCATTATAAACCTGGAAAAGTGTAAAAATGAGCTGGATCGAGCTTATATGTGGATAAACAAGTGCTTCTAAAATTTTCAAAAATATCTGCCAAAAGTAAAGTATCAGAGAGTAAGTAAACGTCGGAGTATTGACCAAGAGATTCACATTTAAACATATGCCAAACCTTTACAGCTCTTTGGTATTCTGCATCACTGATGTGCTCATCCGTTAAAGTATTATAAAATTGGTCTTTCTGAGGTAAAGTTGTTTCTTCAAATTTTAAATAATCATCAATATAACTGTAAGGAAATACACCTTTTTGCCGAATAAGTTTAAATCTTTCTTCATCATTGAAAATTTTTTTTATTTCCTTACATTGTTCATCTTTTAAGCTTTCAGAGAGTTTTGATAAAGAATGGGATAGAAATTGAAAAGAATCAATAAACCTTAATGATATATTTTTTTTCTTAGCCTTTTGTGTCTTTTTATCAAAATAGTTATCCACATGAATAAGCTTTTCAAATGAAATATATTTTTCCTTGTTTTGTGCGATAACTGTTAGTTGTTCTTTGTTTAAGCATAATTTTTTAAGAAATAGATGAGAATCATAATTACGCAAATTATGCAATATAACTGGAATAAAGTTAGGTATTCTGTAATTTATGTTGCAGAGTGAATGAGCTAAACCTCTATAAAGACCGGTTATATGACAATGATCTGCAACCCTGTCATTTAAAAGAGGTTTATTACAAATATGACAAACTTTTTCATAGTTATGATAAATTTTGTCCAGTTCGTTCAAAGGGATCATTTTTTTAGGAGCCTTTAAATATTTATTGTATATGTTATACACATCTCTTTCTAAAGAATTTATAAATAATGTATCACAATTTTGACCTCTATATTTTTCAAATTTAGAATAATTATCGTCGAAGGAACATTTAATGTAATAGGCAAATGAATGTGGAATATGTTCATATTGTTTTAAGGTGTATGAAGTATTAGGATTTTTATCAACATTGTCATTATTTAAAGGCTTTAAAATGCATTCAAAATCTGCATACACCACGAAAAGAACTTTCATTTGTTTATGATAATTTACAAATTTCAAAATATTATCATATGAATAGTTTCCAAACTTATCTTTTATTAATTCTTTAGAAGGTAGGTTAATTCGTAAATGATCACAATCATAGCTATTGTGTTGTAATAAATTTTCTTCTGTAGGGAAATATTGTAAACAACCATCGCAAATATATTTTTTTCCGTGATGTTTAGAAATTTGTGCGGAAACTAGTTTTGATAAATCTTTAATATAGCAATAATGAAAAGTTTTTTCATCATCATCACTTATTAACAATAAATTGACATGTTGATTTTTTTTATTCGATGAATAATAAAGTGGACCAATTACTTCATACCCCTTTTTAGGATTTATAATTTCTAATCCATATACATTAATAGAAATGTTATTTTTTTCTTCAAAAATCTTAATGTTCTTTAGCAACATTGGAAATTCTATACCTGACATATCCAAAACAGAAGAGTAGTGTGGGTAGGATGAACTTTCAAAATCTAATCCGCGTGGTTGGTGAAGAGCAGACACAACTGCCCAGGCGAAGCAAAAGTTGTCATCATTCCTAATGTTGATCACAGCTTGACGTCTCTTGATCTCTTGAGGAAGTTCGATAAAAGATGAGGCTCTCAGCGGATTGTGCTTGTTAACATTAATTTCCAAATGAAGTAAATTCATCAAAGCCCATCCTGCAACGTAAAAATTAAAAAATTACTTTTTTTGTTGCTGTTGTAAAATCGAAAATAAATTCTTTACCTGAATCTCTTTCTGCAAATTCGTCAGCTTTCTGGTCAATAATGGTGCAGATTTGCTCTAACAGTTCTTTTTTCTGATATCCCTGGCAAATGACTTGGAACGGCGCATTAAAAGATTTGACTCATAGCTGTCGCTGCTGGGGTTAAAATAGAAACCGAACAGTTCCATATTTAGCTTGATACATTTATGTTTCTGCAGTTCTTGATCTATTAGATGTGCAATTTTGTATTCCAAATGTTGAAAATATTCTTTCACATTTATGAAGTTTTGGTGTGAGGAAATCCTATAAGATATTATTCGTTCCCTGAATGCTGACTTGATAATTTCAACACCTTCCTCCAAGCCTATTTTGGAATTGTTCTTGTGCACACTAGATCGAAGATGTCCACCCCATAGACTTTGGTTTATATTTTTCTTGCATTCTTTACAATATTTTACAATATTTGTAGAATCTATATAAATTAAGAAAAAAATATTTTACAAAATATAACATGAAAAATAAAATGTTCTTACCTTCAACAAGCTTTGGTTTTTTCAACCAACTGTTGAGTTTTGTGGAATTTCCTTTAACATGTTTTTTAATATGTCGCAGTAAATTATCCTTTCTAGTAAAGACTTTATTACATGTTACACACTTATGCATTTTTGAAGTTTTCTACATAATAATAATAATAAAATTAATATTGTGCAATTCTATTTAGTTATAGTCAAATTTTGAAAAAAGCAATTGCATTTTTGAAGTTCTTTGTATAATAATAAAATTAATATTGTGCATTTTTATTTAGTTATAGCCAAATTTTGAAAAAAGCAATAGAAATTAATTGACTTTATGAATCCATTTCTTCAAATGAGTCAACTAATTTGTCAAAGGCCTGTTTAACATAATTCACCGTACTTTCGTCTCCCTTTTTAATTGTGATCAAATTAGTTAAATTTTGAATAGCGAAACGACACTTAAGGTTTGCTATTTGTTTTTTATTTTTTTTATTAATTTTAAATTTTTTTTTAATGATAAATGATGGTTTCGAAATTGAATTTTGTTCAACTGGTGAATTATTAGGAGAAATATCCGAAGTTAAATTTGCATCAATTTGTTTTTCTTGCGGATCAGAATTTACAATAGCATATGGTGAATTAATAGAAGATATAGCCGAACTTAAATTTTGATCAATTTGTTTTTCTTGCGAATCAAAATTTACAATATCATATGGTGAATTAGTAGGACAAATAGCCAAACTTAAATTTTGATCAATTTGTTCTTCTTCCGAATCAGAATTTTCACTAAACAAAAAGGGAGAGCAAATTGGTTTCGGAGAATTAATTGGCGATTTTAATGTCAAATAATTTGGATTAGATTTTTGAAAACAAACAATATCCTCATAGCTAGAATTTTGAGTTTCGTCAATGTCATTCAGTTCTTTAAGAGTTTGTTTAGTTTTTGTTGTAATTAAGTCCGTTTTGTTGTCAATAATGTCATTAAGATCGTCAAGAGTTTGTTGTTGAGTAGCTGTAAATAAATATTTTTCGTTGTTGTGTTTGTTGGCATTATTCTGAACTTGGCTATTGTAAATAATTTCATTCAAGTCCTGAATAGTTTGTTGTTGACTAGTTGTAAATACTTCTGTTTCATTGTTTTGTTGGTTTGCAAAATTTTGCATTTGAGTACATGTGTATAAGTCAAAGTCATTGTCAATTATTTTGCTACTCGATGCCAAAAAATTGTCCATTATGAAAAAAATCGTAATAACAAATAAAAATGCCACAAATGTACATAAAAATGTCACCAATATATATATAAGAATTAAATCTTGCCAAATAAAAATGTTAGAAATAAAAATAAAAATTTACCAAATAGACACAATATAAACACCAGAAAACTCGCGAGCTCTGCACAGTGTGAATGCAGAAATCAATTGCATTCGTCTCTTCGCTGAGGCGATTTTATATGCAAAAGTTAATCACATGTGTCCTACTTAAAGTTGAACGACAATCTCTAAAAACCACTTTCCCAAGTCGATCAACAACCTTACCCCCCTCCCCCCGTCCCCCATTCCCCCTCCCCCCCCCCGGACCCCTGAATGTCCGAGACTCACATCCCAGTTCCACAATTTCGGGCTACCCTCTTCAGGTTAAGTTAAGTTAGGTTAGGTTATGTTAGGTTAGGTTAGGTTAGGTTAGGTTAGGTTAGGTTAGGTTAGATTAAAAAAAAAAGAAAAGAAAAAAGGAGAAGGAAAGAAAAAGAAGAAGGAAGGAAAAAGGAGAAGGAAGGAAAAAGGAGAAGGAAGGAAAAAGGAGAAACATATAAAAAAGAGAAAGAAGGAAGGGAGAGAAAGAAGATAAGGTGAGGGTGAGGGGGGGTTTAGGGGGGTCTCCCCCCTTATGGGGGGTTGGCGGAGCGGGGAGGGGGGCGAAGATATTTACGGAGAGGGGAGTCCGATCATGTGAGCTGCCACTACAAAAGAGCTTATGTTGTTAGTGCTTCTGATTTACATTGTGCTATTTGTAGGATACATCTTTTTCTACTAATTCCTGAACATGCTTGCTTTTACTGCAATAAAAATGAAAAAAAAGAGATAGAAGATTATGTTGTTAAATATTAATAATAAACATAGTTTGTAAAGGTGATGTGTAGATTATTTCAACAATATTAATTTTAAATATAGGTTATAAACGTAATGGGTAGATAATGTCAAAAATATTAATTTTAAACATAAATTGTAAAGATAATAAGTAGAATACGTCAACAATATTAATTTTAAAAAATGTCAACTGTTACTATAAGCGGTTATATATTTTCAGTGCTATATGCAAAATACTTCTTTTTATTCTAACATCTGACACTGTATTTCTAAATGAAATAGCTAATCATATGTAAAAAAGTGTCGATTATGTCAACTGCTACTAGAAGCACTCATATAACATTTTGTTAACGCTTGTTTCTGTATTCAATTGAGTTTTCTCTTACTTGATGCAAATTATATTAATATTATTAGTATAATTAAAAAGTAGTAGATTAGGCTATGCCGGTCCGACAATCAAAACCGTCATTTTTACATGTAAATTCCCATAAGAAAATTTAAGCTTCCATTTGCAAAAGTGGTGCCATTTTAGGGCGTGGCACTTTTTGTGTAAACCCATAACAATTGTTTTGTTATGTAATGTGAAAATTAGTATGTATTAAAAAACTTGTTAGATCATTGTTGTCGTTTCAATATAGGAAAAGGAAAAAATGTGTGTCAATTATTATATATATTTACATTTACTTTTTTTTACAAAATTATTTGTTACCAGAGTTTTCACAAACACAAATTATAAAAAAATATTATCCTCTTTTTAAAATTACAACAAAATGATGTCTAATTACATCTTTGAAGATTTGTACCAAATAGTAATATCTAGTGCGACATACAGGACAATTGTTTACCATTATAGAACAACCATTTTCATCATTCCATCTTAAAATACATTTTAAACAAAAAATGTGGGAACATGTATTTGGTCTACATGAATCATAATATTCGATTATTTCAAAACAAATAGCACAAAACACTTTTTTCTCTTCACTCTCAGTTTTATTCAAATTTTTTAAAACAATCCCATTATTTTCTTCTCGAACTAATGGTATATTTTCTTCTTGAACTCCTGGTATAATTTCTTCGAGGCTAATTGTCTGAAGCGGAATGGATCGATTTCTTTCTCCAACTGATTCACTCATTTTATTTTAATATTATTATTAATAGATTTATTCAACAGATTTTTTTCTTTTAACAGTCACTCGTACCTTAACATACTAAAATGATCTTGATGCACCTATTTATAAGACTTAAGAATGCAAAATCAAATGTGGGAGAACAAAGAGAAAAAATTAAAAATATGATGCGAATGAGAATAAAAGGGGAGGAAGTTAAGAATGAGGGACATGAGAGAGAGGAAGAGGAGGAGGAGGAGGCGCTCCCCTATTATAACTACTGATATACATACATTATATCTAGGTAAATTTGTTTATTCTGTCGGAAAGCTTAGCCCTAAACAATATACTTTGATGTGGTAGATTAGACATATTACCCATTGTTCATATTTTTATATATTTAAGAGAAAACCATATTTAGAAAAAAATATTGCGCTGAAAAATTACTTTGCCTGATGGTTCCCTGTATGGTCACGAAGCAGAAGCCTTACGTAACTAAAAATAAAATATTGACTGTAATAAATAGTGTAGTCGTAGAAACGTCAAGTACAAGTACATTGATAAATATTCTATATAAAGTTGATGCTATACTTGAAAATAAGTGTCAGTTTATTATCGTATGTAAATTATCAGGATACAAAATAGTTTAGAATAAATTAGGCCTCAACACCTCCTGACACTAGGACAGTGAAGGAAATGGGCTTTAATATTTTTTTCTAAAAACTGCATATTTTATGTAATAAACTATCCGTGCTGAGGATTGGCAGGTCTAATAAGAGACTCACTGAATTGCACTTAGAAGGTAACTGAGGATGCCTTTTTGTGTTTAGACACACCACGAAGGTCTGGAGCATAAGTATAATAGACTGTTACGTTATACCGGGTTTACGTTAATATCTTTATGCCCTGTATTACAGGGGACGGAGTCGGTGTTTGATTTTCCGTATATGATCTCCAAATACTGAAATATGCTTTTGCGCTTATGATACCTTTATAGAGAACGTACCACATTCGCTATTACATCGCTACAATTGCTGCATTGTTAGCAGTCCGTGTAGTCTTTCCTGGGCAGTCACCCATCAAAGTACTGGTTGTGCGCGACGATGCTTCACATTAATAATCATCGTTGATTGAACCGACGTAAGTTAACGCTGGACACAGTGAACTGCATTTTATCCCAGTTGGGTTTCCTTCTTTAAGTTTTGTTATTTGGCAATTTTCTTACGCTCGTTGTGTGCGGATTCAATCGATTAACACAATTCTAGGACAGTTTTAATCAAGGGCTCTGTACGTTATTCTTGATCTATCCCAATAGAAAACAATGAATTTAGACTTCAAAACGGCAGAAAGTGAATAGAGTGATTATTTCCATAACGGCGCACGGCGGAGTGTTTGCAGCAAATTATAAATGTATGCTGATATTACTTCTTTACCTAGCTGATGAAATTCATAATCTTGATAAGTTTACCTCTTCTTCTATAGCTTCCGGTATACTGATACTAGTTATTGCTTTCACGAGTGATTTAATATGTGCTTCGTTTTCAGCATATACTTTTATATCATATATGAATATTTATTAAGTCTCAGTATCTCTCTCTCTGGAAAAAAATCTTTTTCTAATTTTTATTTTCAACATACAACGGCCAACTATATCTGTGTTGACCAATGGCTTTTTATAGATCGTGAAATCGTGTAATATAACGGCACGGCTGATCTTGTACTACTCTAGAACTTTCATGAGCCGGTTGTAAAGACCAAAGTAGAACGCTTTTCTGAAATTAATAATACCATAATTAAGTTTCGATGTTAGTTCGGCTTGTTTCATAACAGACCGTTAGCTGATTTTTGCCTCTTGAAATTATTTTATAAAACAATATTAACGTCGCGCAAAAGGAAGTCTGGGAAGCTATTAGGACCTTTTAGTTTTTCATTCAAATTCTTTGCTAGTAGCCAATAAAAAGTTTACATGTTATTTAAGCCAAAATTTTGGAATGTCGGTTTGATCTGCTTACCAGTTAGATGTCTTTTTACGTATATTCTAATGTTTTCATTACTGATATTCTAATGTTTTCACTAGTAATGCTAGCACCCACCATTTGAAAAATGTTTCCCTCAAGAATGATTTGTTGTTGCTTTAAAACTTTCAGTTTTGCGGTTCACACTGTGAATTGCTTGCTACGGGAAACAAAAATTGTGTTATTTACGCTTTTTATAAATCAAAGGTCAAAGAAGCCAAAGTTTCCGTCATGGTATTCAGATGAGTTCAGAGAACTAATTATTAATAAGAAAATTATACAAAAATATAAAAAATCACCAATGACATTAATCATTACAATCTGTTTGCACAATTTAGAATTGAAAGCAAAAGGCTTTCAGAAGTTTGTGATTACATTTCCTGGATGACGATTCGGTAATTTTTTTAAAAAGTTGTAAATGTAAATCCTCTATTCTGTGAAAAAATTTTAATAAATCCTTAATCAGTGGAATATTCCCCGAGATACGAAAGCTATCTAATGCAACTTCCCTTTAAAAGTGAAAGGTGAAAGTTCTGAAGTTTCCAATAACAGACCTATAGCCAAGTTTTGTCTGATATCCAAAGTATTTGAATCCATCATTACGAACAAGCTAAGTCCTCATTTTAAATGAATCTTATTTGATTTTATTAAAGAATGATCGATAGTAACCAGCTTATTAAATTACTTACACAATTTGATCACTTCGAGGAAAGCAAAACTACAAACTGACACTATTTATACCGATTTTAGTAAGGCGTTTGACAATGTCAATCATGGAGTTCTATTACAAAAAAATTGAATCTTTAAGTATTTTTGGATCATTGCTTGGTTGGTTTAGGGGCTACTTAAATAATCGGCATCAAACTGTAAAGATCGCGGGCTTTCTGTCGAAGTAAATTCTGGGGTTCGTCAGAGAGCTCATTTATCCAATTTTATTTACATTTCTATAAATTATATCTCGTTTATTGTCAAATATTGTAATATTCTTTTCTATGCTGATGATTTAAAATCTTGGTGTAAATTAAACGGTATGAAATTCAATATTGCAAAATATAAAGTAATTCATTTTCCTCTAAGAATGGGATTATTGAGTTTGACTACAAAAATTGTAATAGTGGGTTAAGTGTAATTTGTATAAACAATTTGGGAGTTTGGTTTGATAGAGAGCTTATATTAAACATATCCCATAAACTATATCATTAATAGGGTGAATAAAATATTAAGTTTTGCTAAATGTACTCTTAAAATTTAAATGACTTAAGCTGTTTCAAAACATTATATTGTTCATATATTAGAGCCATTTGGAGTAATGTATCATATACCATGGATAGGCTAATTTCTTAAATTTAGATTTGTATCTTTCTTTCTTTTCAGTTGAATGCACACTATTGCAACATTACGAAGCTTTTGAATACCATACTTCTTCAAAACGTTATTTGTTAAGTGTCGTAAATCTAAATATTCCTCAAAGTAATTTACGTACAATAAATCAATAATCATTTTATATCAAATTTTATCGAACTAATTTTGGAATAAGATCTTTTTTTACTAGACGGTTAGTTCTAGTTTAATATTTCTTGTATTATACTGTATTACTTAAATTAATTTCTATTTCATCACCACTGTTTCCTTCAATTCTTCCCACGAAGTTCTATATCATCTTTTTTTTTATTTAAGTTGCACATTGTCATTAACTAATAAGGTTAATTTTTCAGTAATCAGTATCAATAATTCAGTATCATCGCCGCTATCCTGCAGGCTGAATTCGCTATTTTCTTCATCACTGGAATTTATCAACACTTGTTTCACAGTTTCTACTTTTTCTACTTCTGGTTGGATCTTTTCTTGACCTTTTTCGTTTCTCTTTTTATAAACTCTTCTTCAATTTCGGACTTCTCTGGTGTATCTGTTAATATTGTACTTTTCACGCGCTTTCGAGCACGCAATATTGAATTGCTACTTTTTGGTGGAGCTTTCTGGAACGAAAAAGTTTCATTAGACGAGATGTGGTGAGGAGCAACTGAAAAGTCTGATATTTGCCTCGGGGTCGTACACATTTTTTTCTAAAACTCTCTCATTTTGCCATGCTATTAATTTTAAACACTTTTGAAGATTGCAGGGGTCATTATAAACATATATTATGAGCCTATCAGTATGCTTGATGCTAATATTGAGTTTGCAAATATTATGTTAACAACAAATTAATAATTTGCAAATTAGCATTGAACCGGACCATTGGCCACGCGGGCATGCTGTATGGATTGCTATCAATATTGAATAACTTTCCAATTTTCCACGTGTTACTAGAAAGTATTTAAGAAATCTAACAATTGGTACATATCAAATAAATCTGACGCCTTCATATATTCAACACAAGGAGAACGCAATGAATTTCAAACTGATATGTTAATTGTCGATCTACAACTAGCACTTTTAAGAATTTATTCTCGACATGGAAATGCAACTCGATACGAGTTATCCATAGTGTTTAATGATCAAAATCACGATCTTATTACCGGCTATTATTGCACCTACCGATTTGCAGTCAGAATATTGGATTCCTGTGCTCATGTAGCCAATTTTATTTGGGATATGGGATACTCAAGGCATCAAGAATAAATTCGATATCCATCTACTGCGTTACTAGATATAGTCTTGCATGTCGGAAATCGGTGGATTAGAATTTTTAGTTTGTCTACTCTACAACCAGCAATTAATGTTTTCCAACACTTTACTTTCTATAGTTGCATCGATTGTCGATTTATTGCCTAAAGTTATGCAATAAAGAATATTTTATTTCTACATAAAACTAAATATAATGTAGGTGTGAAAAAGTAAAACATAATAGTTCCTAAATGTTTTATTAAAAATATTATATGTATGGTTTATCCCCATAAAGGCTATGAAATTGCCCTTTTTGCAGTTGATTTGAAAAATAAAATGTTTGTTTATTGAATTACTTTTGATACTTTACAATATTTTCTACCTAAATTGACATTTATTTGTCACCACAAGATTGTGTAAGAATATGTAGAAACCTTTGTGCCACATCTTAAGAAGGCACCATAAAGCTTAAAACTCTGAACATAAACTTTTAATTTATATTTACTAATAAAGGAAACATAGACAAATATGTCTCAAAAGTCCAAAAAATAGCCAATCTTGACGATCCATAATTCAAAAACTGGTCATAGGATTGAGCCCATGAAAACTTTTAATCAGGGACCCTTCACTTTTTTTTTCTGTCACCACACCTCAAAAAAAAAACAGTACTAACAAACTACCCTTTGCATTCAAAATATCGCCCTGCATTTAAATAACCTCAAATATACAGGGTGTTTCATTTAATTCTCGATTATTTCCGACTAAACCGGAAGTGACAGAATGTTACATATGCTGTCAAAAAAACTAATTTTTACCAATTATTTAATAACCCCGAGTTTCGATATTTTAACATGAACACTAAATATTTTACAGTGGGGAGCTACATTTCAGAAACACACGGATAATTTCGAATGGGTCACCAATATATTTTTATTATTATTCTGTGCTATATAGAAAACATGTGTCCTTTCGATTCCATCCCAAAAATTTTTTGGGAATTTTTAACTTTGACATAAGTTGTAGGAAACTGAGTTACGAGTTAGAATTAAATTATTTCAATAACACCGTGTATCTTAGAAACTGTGGGGGTTATGACAATTTTGTTTACGGCATATTATAAAAGCAGTATCGTGTAACTCAAAACACGGGTACGCTTAATGCGTTACGAATTTGTAATACCCTGTATACAGAATATAAAGTATATAACTTTTGAAAAATATATTCTTTTTTAATAACCACGTTTTCAAGCTTATATTTGGCCCTTTTCAGTTTACAGGCATTAAAAAGTAGGTGAAAAGTCGTACTTGGGGTACTCTAATATTTTTGAGTTTGGTAATGACTTAACTTCTCATTTTGGATATGGTAAACACAAAACGAACTCAAATTTTAAAACTAGAATAAAATTACTCTCAGCGAAAACAAAGTTTTTAAAAATGGGAATAAAATTAACAATTACACGGATTTAAATTTTCCTAAAAAACGCGAGTGAATCACTTCTAGGGTAGAGCGGTTTACATCAAAGGGTTCGGGAAATAGCCAGGTTACTACTCTGCAACAAATGGAAACCCCAATGGTTGCGGTCGTAATTATAAAAAGTACTAGGCCCAGAAAATCCGTCCGGAAACCAAAGAGTTAATGAAATATATATTGTTTTCAAGAAACAATATATAGCGTGCCGCCTGCATTTGGTTATTATGGAGCTATACTCGATAGCGCTGACGGGCCCTGGATGTTTCGATGTTTTCAGGAATCTTCGGGAAAAGCGTCCAGTTCTACATGGAAACCTACCTGCTAGGAATAGTCCGGACGTCAAGCACGTGACTCCTAGCTTTTTCAGGAATGTACTCTGTTTTTCTGTACTAGGACCACATGATATTGGAAACTTGATGGTCGTTTCGGTGCCGGGAGCGAAGAACTTTTGAAAAATGTTCACAGAAAGTGGTTATTCGTGTGGCATTGGCTAGTAGAAAATATTTGATGTTCTGTTAAATTTTTGAGCTGGCAAGTTGGCTCTGAGCACAGTCAAAACATACAAAGTATAAGTATTAAGAGAAACAATATAGACAACATTTGGGTTGGCGATTTGGACCTGTTTGTTTAATATAGCGCAGCACTTGTTTATTTTTATTTCAGAGCTTATTTACGTAATACATTTTTAATTATAATAAAAATTGAAAAATAAATAATGATCTGACATGGCTTCACGAAAGTTAAGGTGGGCTTAAAGAAGAAATTTATAGAAATAAGGAAGAAAAAGCAAGACATCTATTTAAAAAAATAAATAATTTAGGTATAATAATTATTTTAAAAAGATTGATTGTAGATATATGTAATATACATGGTTCTAAACTCCGGACACCCCCCTCTTAACTTTTGAACCGTTCGATATATTACAAAGACATTTGGCATGATTGAATAAGAGTTACAATACTACTTTTTAAGCACATAAGGACATATAGCTTTTTTAAAATCATTTTTTTTTCTTCGGTCAGTTCCGGTTAAACCGGAAAATGGCATATTTAATAAAATGTAAAAAAGTAAGATAAGAATGTGTAAACCGTTTTGCTTTCAGATACGCCGTTTGGGTGCTGTGGGATCTCAAAGTGTAAAACTGTAAATTGCGAGACGTCAATATTTCGAAAAGAGTTGAGTTCTTGATCAATCAATGACAGTTTTGTAGGTCGCATGCAGATTTGTTAGAACCAATAGAACCATCCAGGCAATCCCGCCCGAAAAGCACTAGGAGTGGTGATAAACAGTCAGTAAATGAAGATATTTCAAAGTGTTCTGAGCATTTGCATCAGAGTCAGAAGCATTTATAGATCACGTAAAAAATACTCTCACGCAGAATTCAGATTCAGTTTACTTTGACAAAGCCAAAATAGTCTAAGTTAAAGAAATTCGAAATTAATGTGCAACAAAAAATATTTTTTTCGTAAAATTAGTGAATGGGGAAAATCGAACTGGTTGGTTTTTTTGTTTTTTTTTTCAACAAATAAGATATATTATATATAAAATTAATCATTATTCGTTATTAGATTTAATTAATGGACATATACGGGAAAACTTGGAAAAAATGAAAAAAGTATAGAACACAGAGAAAGTTATCAAATTTATATCAAAACAAGGGTTGGTATTTCGCTTACAAAAAATAGGCGAAAGATACTGTGGAAATTATTTAGCGGCACTAGAATTAACGGCAACATTTGATCAATTCATTAAAGATCATTTAGGAAAATACGGCAATAATCGGAAAGGACACATTTCGTATTTACCTAAAACTATCTGAGCTGAATTTATAAAATTACTAGCAACATCAACCAGAGAACAAATAATACATGAAGTTTGTGAAGCTAAATAATACTCAATTAGTGTCGATTTCACACCTCATATTTCGCATGTTGATCAAATAACCTTTATGTTGCGATATTTGTTGCCACTCGGATTGGTGGTAGAACATTCTGTAAAATTTGTAAGTAAAGTGGAACATAAGGCTTTAGAAATTTCAAATTCAAATTCAAATTTAAAAATATATTTATTTACATAACACACATAAAAAAAACAGTAACACAACAAAAGTAAATAAATATATAAAAGATATAAAATAAATATATAAAGAGACAAAATAGCAGCTATATTATTTTTGTTTATCCTCATAGTACATAGGAAAAAACACCAACCCTCCAAAGCTTAGTGCTTGACTGGATGAGTGGGTGCTCCTTCTCCTACATATATACACATATATTTTCATTTTCTATTTTTCTAGAGAGCATGCAATAAGAATATAAAATGTGAAGGAACCTATTGTAAGACATACACACATACAAACTCTAAAAATAAGGCAGCATAGAAAAGATTCAAAAATAGACAAAGACGTCAGACTGAGAAAACTATATAGAGTAAAAAAATAGGTAAACAATTTTTAAGAAAAAAAAATATATATATATATATATATACCTATGTACATATACATAGACATACACACATATATGAACAAACACATACATGCGCACATACATACCTACATACATACATACATACATACCTACATACACACATACATACATACCCGCACATACATACATACATATACAAATACCAACAGATACATTCATACGTATATATTTTATAATATTGGGCTATTAAATATTAGCCAGTCCGTGAGAATTGTTTTAAAGTTTAATTGTTTCTTTTTATTTTTCAATTCGGTGGGAAGTAGTTTATAAAGTTTTTGTCCGATATAAATATAACTTTGTGGAAATTATGTTATAGTTTTGAAAATTCGAACTTAGTTGTTGCATTAGCGCCGATTTGTAGTAGATATTTCTGATATTTAATATTTTGCATTGTTTAAATAGCTGATCAGAAGGAAACTGGCTATTTAATTTATACATAACCTTTATTATGCGTTTTGTAAAATTTGTATAGGCTTTAATGTAGAGTCATATACCCCTCCCCAGGTAATAATGCCGTATGAGAGTATTGATTGCACTAGTGCAAAATATATACTACGTACACTATTTATATCCATAATTTTGCTAATCTGTTTAAAAATATAGACTAATGACCTTAGTTTTTTTGCTATTTGATCTATGTGATCCTTCCATTTTAGATGACAATCTATTGTAATTCCGAGATAGTTGGCTTTATCTGTGGATTCGAGTTCCCACATATTTTGTTTTCTAAAAGGCAAATCAATAGAAATTTTTGTCTGTATTAGGAGGGATTTTTTTTGGTTCGCAAATGGCAAATATTTTGTCTTTTCTAAATTTATCGTAAGTAAGTTATCGTCAAACCATTCAATCATTTTCTTAATATCCGGAGAAAGGTTTTGTTCTACGATTTCCCATGAATCTCCATGCACTAACAAGACGGTATCATCTGCAAATGATATTACTTGTCCAAAATATGTTTGATTTAAGAGATTATTTATATAAATAATAAACAGTATTGGACCCAGAACTGTACCTTGAGGAATGCCATAATTAATTTTTTGCATATCGCTAAAATATTCGTTTATTTTTACTTTTTGGTACCTATTATCCAAATAGCTCCTTAAAAGGTTAATTGCCGGTCCCAAACAACTGTTTTTAAAACATTGAATCAACTAACATTAAAAATTACGGAATGTGTAGACCAATCGTATGATAGTGCCTCGAATATGTTTGGAGAATACTCTGGTCCTCAAGCTTGTATTAAGAATCATAGTAACAAAGCCCTATACTCCCATGCCCAGCCCACTCATTAAACCCTTTAGGATCATGTGCAGCAAGAAGTTGTTTCAGTGCAACAAAAGTCTTTATGTTCTAAGATTAAATATATGTCTTCTTCTCTGCCTCAACATATAGATGAGACATTTTGAGAAAGTATTAAATGAATCTGGAAAAGCTAAAAAACTAAGCACAACGCGATGGTTTCCAACAGCAGACGAAACTAAAGCACTCTACAAGAGCTATGAAATTGCGTACGGCTTTTAAATAAATTATTAAATGACCAAAGTCAACAATCTACCTTAAGAGCTCGAGCAACTGGTTCGAAAGAAATAGTATAGATAATTTAGAAACAGGCGTCTCTAATTTCTCCTTTTGAACTGGAACTTTTTAAATTTTGCGTTTTTTGACCTTCTAAGTGACACAGCTCGGTAACAGTAGGCTTCTATGAATAAATGGCCGCTCCTTTTGGTAAAATCGCGATTCTACTGGGGCTTATATTAGGCTGGCAGAGGCGTCCGATATGGACACTCTTTTCGAAACCTCGATGATTTAAAATGTAGAACGTTACGGTTAATTTTTCGAGGTAGGTCATTTTTCTTTCGAATTTCTCGTCAAAAATCTTAAAAAAAAGCATTAAAAAAACCACGTGGCCAGATTTGCTTTTCGGCTTAATAATTTTAAAATTTTTTCTTCATATATTCTACTAGTGTTTTACGTTTGGCACTGTAGCATATGAAGAGTTGATCCTAGGCAAATCCAGTAAATATACAAAGAAACGTCTATATTTTCTCTAGAGATTGGTGTGAAAATCAGTTCCATCACTATTAAGGCTGAACTTGGAAAAATTTTTGAATTTTGTGCACAAAATATTTTTGTCCGGATGTGAACCTTCGTAACCTCATATCGGTACCTCCTGCGATAAAACCGGTTAGACAAGTAAAAAGTTTAAACTTTTTGCTACACGAGGTGGTTTTAAATTTTTTTATCCGAAGTCAGTAAATTGGTTAAAAGCGAATTTCAAGTAAAAATTGCAGTTCTAGCAAGTATTTTATGTATAATAAGATATACTCTATAGTGCCAACACTATTAAATTTGGACAAAAAACTAAGTAAAGTTATTTAAATATGGTATGTTAACTAAAAGTTCAAGTTTAAGTGGTACACAGAAACAGACTGTTTTAGTAAAAGTACTGAAGTAAAATACGGTGTTTTAGGATGTTTCCATGCGAGTTTTCAACTACATTTATAACTGTTTAAGTTTCAGTATTTTAGTGTAGATAGACCAGTATAAATTCGTTACTCATGATATTTAAGGTTTTAAGTCAAGTTTGAATGGTATTACTAGTTATAAAACTCTATACCGGGAAAATGGTATGTAAATGCAAAAAGTTGATTGTATAGCGAGTATTTAAGATAGAGTTTACGGAAATTGTATTTTTAACACTAAACAGGGGGCCGTAGGAAATAGAAGAGTATTTATCTATTTTGTTTTTTACGTACAAAAGCATTTTTTATGGATAATCTAAAGGAATAAAACAGTATCCTAAAACAAAATTATAATTATAACTATTTTTTAAAGAGTGGAAAACGATAAATTTATTTTTTTTTGTTTACATTTTTTTTCGGCTATATAAGGTGATCCTAACCTTTTTAAAAGTGAAAATACTTTTTATTCCAAAAACTATTAATATAAAAAAAGGAAAAAGCCAACAAATTGATTATAATTTATTATAATTTTATATACATATACAGGGAAGTTCTATGTTTGCCAAACCACAGTTTTTATCTATTTTTTTCTAAACCAAATTAATAGAAATTAGCAGATTATGTTTATAGAGGGTGACCTAACTATTACCTGTTACAAAATTCTATAAAATAGCTTTTGAGCTATTTCTAAATGGCAGTGTTTGTAAGTAGAACTGGTCTGCAACTACGGTATAGATAATATGTTGTATTATACAGAGTGATCCTAAAATGTATACCTGTCACAATTTTTTTTCCATCAAGATGGGATAAGTAGACTATTGATGGTTATATTTAATGATACATATTAATAGCACATAACGAATTCCTGAACAGTGAACTTTCTTTATTTAACATATTTTGTTTATGAGAAAAAAAGATGTGTATTAAATTTTAGATTTTTTTGTTGTCTACTGGTTTTATCTCGTATTGCCTGGATACATGTATGCCACATTCCTTATAACAGTGGGTTTTCTTTTTCAGACATGCATAACGACATTAAAACATTTCAACGGCATTTTAAAATGTATCTCTTTAGGATATGGTGTACTACTTGGTTTTTGGATATACATGTTTTTACTTTTAGAATTGACAGCGGCTAAACGGTTGAAAATGACAATATAATATGGGTTTGAAGCCTTATTTTCAAATCAAGATTCTAACATCTATTGTTTACATCCTGCCCAATAGAAGCATGATATCTATATATCTCTTGTTAGTAGTATGGAACGAGGTACTTACAAAGTTTAATTCTGCAAATAAAACGTTACAAAATCAGTGCATGGATATCTCCACTGTAGCAAACCCATTTGACTCCCTTCTAGGGTATATAGATTTTAAGATGTAACAAATAATTTGATGAAATGGAAAGAGAAGGCAAAGAATCAACCTGTCAAACGTATGAACAGGCTACAAATAGAACGCGGATAAGAAAACCATATGTCAGTGAAAGTACCTAGTAAAAAAGGAGATGAAACTAAATTTGATGGAAAGCAGCATATTTTTCGTTATTCTGGATAAACTATTACCTGTATTATCTATCATGTATTAAAATGCTCTATCTATATTTGAATTTTTCGATTCACTATGCGATAATACATATGATCAAATATTAACGGAAGCTACAAATTTATTGCAGCATTATCCTTTAGAACTTGATACACACTTCCCAGATAAATGTGTTCAATTTAAGTATTTTGTAGAAAGCTTAATAAAAAAAATCATAGCGAGAAAATGATGATAGCGAAAATGCTCCAAATTGTAAAACAAAAAACAATAGTTGAGGCATACCCGAATATAGACACGACATTAAGAATATTTTTGAACATACCCGCGACTAACTTTAAGAAATAGAATATCAGACTCAACAGCAACAGATTTGTGTATAGATATTGAAGTAGTAGATTCGCTAAATGAACAAACGAAAATTTCTAGCTTTATAACTAGTAAAATAAGGAAAAAAATCAATTTTGTCAAATATTCTTTCATAATGTTTTGGTCTGAATTTTTTTCTTTTGTACTTTTGAAAAACCTTAATATAATACATTTTAGAAACAGAACCTAAATATTTTAATCTGCACCCAATAACGCTAGTTCGTAGTTACATATTGTTGGAGATCAGAAGGAGCAACATTGATAGAGAATGAAGAGGACGGCATGGTTTTTTTATTTTTCTAATAGAATAATTTGCGTCAAAAGCGTAGGGGGCTCCAAAAATGTTTGGGGGCGTCACTAGAACTTCATCAGGCACTGCCCTTCATAAATATTTTACATAAAAGAACGAATAATAAAATATATAATATGCTTGACTGGAGACTACGTATTGCTATCGTAGACTATCCAAAATCTAGATTAAATCATAAATTGAAAACTTTATAATTTGATTATTTAGATATATAGGTATAGGTTTAGCAAGGTAATAAATGAATTATTTACTTAGTCACATAACGTGCATCCTGAATCCCATAACATTATATATATAATGTCTTCGTCCTGCTGTGAAATATTCAAAAATATTGAAAAAATAGTTAAAAAAGTAAAATATAATTTAATTGTTAGAGGTTGAAAGGCGGTCCACTTAGTAATCGTACCTCCGATAGATATGAAGTCAGAGAATCAAATCAACTTATGAAAGAAAATAAACTCTAGGACGACAGAGTAGTTTTATTGACTAAGTTCTTTTTGTAGTTTTTGCACATTTGCTTGACAAATTGGACCAACATTGAAATATATTGTAACCCTTGATTATCGATTTAAATGAGGTTTATTAGAATAGTATGCTCTGGACAGAATGGTGGATGTACTTATATAATCTATAAGTAAACCATCTTTCATAATAAATTACAGTTTCCCGAATAAAATATTAGAACTAAATTTCTTTTTTTCTACTTTTCACATTAAACTTTTAACATGCCTAATTCAATACAAAAAATAGATGGTAAGTGCAGTTAAAACAATTGTACCGTTACAATGCAATTTGAGAGATAATTATTAAATATCCACGTAATCTAACTGTTCTATCAAATCAATGTTATTTCCGTATGTTAAATTAAACCGTTTTCCATTATTACAACTAAATTCGGCACTTCTATATTCGTGCACTAACTCACGCGCTACAATTACTGCATGAGATGACCCTAAAAAAAATTTAAAAAATTTAATACATTCTCATTCTTTGCTTTAAATTCTCAGTTTATACCCTAAAATCTTTAGTTATCTAGGTACCTGATAATTAAGAAACGTGGATGCTTAGAAACATCGTTTTTGGCTATATTTATTTTTAAACTAGATTGAAACTTAGATTCTTATTCGTTTACTCAGAACTAATCTAAATACTACTCGTGCCCATATGAAGAGAAATCGTTATGTTCTAAGAAAAAAACATTCATTATGATTTATTTGTTTTCTACGTAAGAGCAAAAAAGTTATTCTAAGCGCGTTGTTGATCCCACGCCACCCTCAGCCGTGCCCGAAGATTGAAGACTTGCAATTGCCGCCAGTCTCTTAGCAGGGCACCCACACGAACTTGTATGGATGCCTTTTGGCCCGACCTAAACAAGGGGCTTTAGATCGTGGTGTTGTTAATAACGTAGACACAAAACATACACAGGAAAGAGATATGCAATCAAATTAGGATCTTCTAACAATTTACATCTTTCCATTGTCTATTGTTGATAATATTAAATATATTGGGGCGACTGAGTCAAAACTTTAATTTATATAAAAAGAAAAAACAATTTTCTATTTATAGTTCACGATTAATAAATCGACGATCCTGAAATTTAGTCTTAAGCAAATTGAAACATTTGTTGCGAATACAAAATAAGTTACTTAACTTACCAAGCTATCGATCCGCCGACTTAATACGAAATACCCATTCCGTTGTGCAACTTAAATTCTGTTTCTAGTGGCATATTTGCTATATTACTATTAATCGATGCGAATCATATTAATGCGAACGCGGATTTCTAGAGAAAAATTATTAAATATATTATTAAAGATAAAAAAAGCTCCCTGTTGTTCCTAAATCCAGGTTTTTAAAATCGGTAAGAATAATCAGAGCCATGGCAAAGGTTGTGACCGTCCTTTAAAAAATAAATCGTACATTATGTTTCTATCTCTTGGTTCAAAGTTTGTAAAGCATTTTTCACCCACGTCCCCTTAAACGATTACCTTATATATATATATATATATATATATATATATATATATATATATATATATATATATATATATATATATATATATATATATATATATATATATATATATATATATATATATATATATATATATATATATATATATATATATATATATATATATATATATATATATATATATATATATATATATATATATATATATGTATATGTATATATTAATACATTTTTTTTCGGGTCTAGGGTACTCTTTTTTCTTAATATAATAGAAATATTGTGGCATTTTCAAAAACAACCAGCGGTGTTATAGAATAATAGAAAATATATTCAATACACAAACATATCATTACGGTGTGGATTTATTGCTACAAGAAATTTAAGAGATTATAATAATTATTATTACTTAACTAATTCGTATCTGATTTGTAATTAATGCATTTTTCGTTCTTTTTTATGTAAAACATTTCCAAGAATAATCTTCTTTATAGTTTCTACTTCTAAAATTTTAACGATGGAAAAATCAAAATTATGGCCAGTTTTTTGATTATGTCCAGCCAATGCACAAGAGTTTTTCCCCAAACGGCAATCACTCTTGTGGTAAGTCATTCGTTGCCTAAGCCATTGTGATGTTTGGCCTATATACATAATGTTACTGTTAAATAACAAGAGTGTTTTATTTTTGACCTTGTAGAAAAGATGAAAGTTTTTATTGCATTATATTTGACAATTTTTATGTATGGAAAATCTTTCAATAATTTTAAAATGTTATAGGTTAGGCCATTTATAAAAGGAAGTTTTCTATATTTAATTTAATCCCCATTTAGTGGGGAACAATCAAGAAATTTACCACACTTTCAAAAATTAATTTCTTACCTTTAATTAACTTTATTTTTAACAACACGTACTTTAGTTTCAATAATGTTTTCTACAAACCACTTTTTGGCACCACCATGGGCTCACCTACTAGACCAATTCTTGCAAGAATAGTTCTAGATCATTTATTTAGTAGTGTTATCCCCAATCGACCATTTCAACTTCCTTTTATATACAATTATGTTGACGGTGTGATTTGTTTAGTTCTGGATGACAGTGTAGAACTAACCTTACAATATTTTAACGCATTTCTCAAGAATATTCACTTTCCTATCGAAAACGAAAACCAACGTAGTGTGCCATTTTTGGACACTAGGCTAATTTGGAATCCCGAAAACAAAATTATTTTGGATTGGTATCAGAAACGTACAGCTTCTGGTAGATTTCTAAATTATTTTTCTAACCACCCAAAAAATAAAAAATATAACACAGTAATAAGTAATAAGAAAAACACGTTTTATAAATGGTCTAACCTATAACGCTTCAAAATTATTCAATTATTTTTCAGATATAAACATTGTAAAATATAATACAATAAAAAACTTTAACGATGGTTTAGGCAAAGAATGACTGGCCACAAGAGCGATTGCCGTTTGGGGAAAAACTATTGTGCATTAGCTAAGCATATTTAAAAAAGTGGCTATAATTTTGACTTTTCCGACGTTACAATTTTAGTAGAATACAATTATAAAAAAAACTATTCCTGGAAATATTTCACATAAAAAAGAACGAAAAATGCATTAATTACAAATCAGATGAGTAATATTTATTGTAATATTTTAAATGTCATGTAGCAATATTTTTCTAAATTCACACCGTGAAAACAACTCACCTCTTACACTTTATCAGCATCTAGATTTTAGTCATGTGATTGTCATTTTTAATGTAACATTTTAATTAAGCCTATTTCTTTGTATTTTTTAAGTTGCTCCTCATGAAGTTAATAAATATTGGCGAAAAAAAACTTTACAAAAAAATTGTTTATTTTCTAATTTTTCCACGGACTGTAGAACCGAAACAACTTTTATATAATATAATTATATTATATATATAATATATATATATATATATATATATATATATATATATATATATATATATAAATAAATATATATATATATATATATATATATATATATATATATATATATATATATATATATATATATATATATATATATATATATATATATATATATATATACGCTACTGGGGCACCACTGTGATATTATTACTTCTGCTGCTTATTGTTTTTCATTTCCGGCTTATTAGTTGACTTAAATAAAATGGGTATATGAATTTGAATTTACTTTTTAAATTTTGATTATCTTCATCCTATATATACTGTTACCAGTCGCGTACTTTAAGTTCAGCCGAAAATTAAGAGATTTAAGCTATTTATTGGTGAACTTCGCTTTTATTCCTTCAAATGCCTTGCTACGACCATGTATGAATATTTCGTTTTAAATGCTAGTCTAATAGGTGTATAAACCACCACCTACAAAACCGTATCCTAGATTATTTCCCTCGTTCGAGTGCAAAATAGCAATAACGAATAAGCTAGTCTAATAGGTGTATAAACCACCACCTACAAAACCGTATCCTAGATTATTTCCCTCGTTCGAGTGCAAAATAGCAATAACGAATAAGCGTGTCTAAAAAACGATCCGTTGTTTGAATGCAGCAAACAAAGGGCTGAATGCAGGGGGATCGTGTCGCGTCGGGCGCGTCGCTTTCTAACGCGATTTAGATGCGCTATTTTTTACTGTCGCTGATCGCTTCCGGGCCAGCGGCCTCATGTCTTTGCGACTTAGGGCCGTCATTCTCTCAACGATTAATTTACGCTCGCGATGCGCTTCAATCGGTAAATTACGAAAAGTGCATCGCGGGTCGGGTGCAGCCAGAGTTGCTCGATTGGAATCTAATTGGGAATTGGTTCGGTGCTTTATAAACATAAAATAACGACGATGATCTAGTACACGCTCTGGTAGGGTAAACAAGGTATATACGTTCTATTTCGAGTGATTTGGTATACAAAGTAGGCAGAATCAAAAATATTTTTATGGGACAGGGGTGTATTTTAAATGAAATATTATGTATCATTTGGTAAAAAATCCGGATGATTAGACATTTTTATAATGCACTGAAGGACCACATTGGGACTTAGAAGTATCTAATATAACAATTTTTTACTAATTATTTTAGTGAAAAATTTGTATTGCTTGGCACGTAGGGCTAGCTAGTAGCTGATAGTGCAAGGGAGGTTGCTGTTGACAATGAATAAGTAATTTTGACCAATAAAATATGTTATTAAATAATAATAAATAAATGCTAATAAATTAATTTGCCAAACCTGTCTCCAAGTCCAACACATGCCGAGTAAGTATTTTATCTTTATCCCGGAACCTGCAAAACGTCGCCGTGGAAATACTCTAGTGCAGTTCAACGGTATGAAACCAAAAATTTCCTTTAACCTTGCTCAGTCAGATTCAGTCATAAATACTATTTTCAAATATAGGGAGTAGCATCTCCTTTAACACTAAATGTACTGGACTCGATCCAAAATAGTCAGTGGAGCAGAAATATTTCACGCGTCTACCGGTATGAGATTTTACACAGGGCTTATACAAAAAAATCTCTATGAGATACTTTAAAAAAAATCATGACGGTCTCATGATGACGTCATCGAAGTAACATAAATATAATGGAATCTAATGACTAGGGACATGAGTGCAGGAAAGGCTGATATCTTTATTAGATAATACAATAATGTGTTGTTGTAATAAGGTATCTCTTCTAAAAATGGACTCGAATGACTGATGTACAAATAAACGTAACTTGTGAACACTATTATGTCGTGTGCATGGTCTACTTGTACAAATATTCGGCAGTTGTCTATTTACCATCGGATTTCGATAAATATAGCACAAGTTAAACCGTCCTTGTCTCATTTATATTAGAAGTTGCGCTCAATCGCGTTCACAAATATTGCCATTTAATTGTCGTTTTACTTTTTTCTGAACGATTAATTATTTTAAATGTATAATTTAGAGTAGCATTATATTGTGTTGTGTTGTAAAAATGGAGTGGTCCACCGAGACTCAGATTACATAAAGAGGAACCTGTTGTGAATCAAGAACTTAGGAAAGAATAAGAATCGTTGATAGCTACGTTTTTGTTAGCCAAAGTTAAGACTATGTCAGGAACGGGTGGGGGTACCGCTGAAGTAATTAAGCCAACCTGGTTTGTTTTTATGAGTCTAGGAATACACTAAATACAGAAATAATAAGATATTCTATAGAGAACGAAAGATAAATAATCATATTTATATATTACTGTTAAATTAAAAGTTTTGTAGTGGTTATTATTTTATTAATCACATATTTTTAAAACAATATTATTATTACAGTGGCCGGTACGTCCAAATAGAGGTGTTTTTGGCAGGTAAATATTTGTTGAATATACAAGTAGTGTGATCGACAATTATCGATTATATTTGGATACTTGCGAAATGCACAATCATTTTTGTATTTGTCAAATACGCCAGTGGTTTGAATCTGTCTTAGGACAAATAGTTAAGAAGTTATCGCGGTGACAACCTAACAATCTGTCAACTCTTACCGCCTTACAACGTATGCCAGTACTTATTTTGTACCGGATGCCACTTGTCTAAGTACAGTCGACATTGTATATTTATAGCATTATTGTATGGGTTATTATTATTACTTATAAATTAAGTTACCATAACAAATAATAAAATTAAAAAAGCAGGCATAATACATATATGCAAAATAAAATAATTTTATTCTCTGCAGTGTCCCTTATAGCTACAAAGTAAAATACAACTTAGACATGATTTTATACATCCACAACATGTATACACATCTTTTTGCACCTGCATGCAATCAATAATAGTTTTTCCGTGGTAATTTTGGGGTTTGATGATCAGAGGCGCCTGTAGTCATCTCCACTGACACGGATCCATATAGCAGAAAATTACATTGAAGGCAGTGTCTCTATAAAAAACATTGATTGATTTAACTTTTTTTGCTGTGATAAATCTTAAACTCTGTCAAGTCTCTGTCATGTGATTCCCAGTGATTTTTTGTTCCCTGCTATTAATATAGTGCGACTCTTTAATGCTCCCTCCCTACCCCGTAATTTTTTGATTCAGTCAAGACAAAAATTTGAAATTTCGCGTACTTTAATACCAAGATGGCGCGACTGGTGCACCTTTTTAAAGAAAAAATTAAATGAAAATCAGGTGAAATAGAACATGTTTTGAAAGATCTTTACAAATTTAGTATATTTCTAGAATATGGGGAAATAAAAACTACCCATTTCAAAATGGATAGCCGTCATTCGTAAGCAGGACAGAACATAAATAATGGCCAAAAATTATTGAATACTTAGAAAACTCAAGTATTTTATACTTCATGTGATCTCTAATTGAAGTACGGGGTGTTTTATAAAAAGGAAAATTTAAATTTTATTAAAAATTCGATACACCAGCTAAATACAAAAATAAATTATTTAGCCCCCACCCTGATAAGTATATTTCAATTAATGATCAGGTGATAAATAAAATACATTAACTTTGTAAGTTTTTTTAGAATTTTTATTCTATTTTTTTATGTCGGTGTTTAAGCTTAATTTGATGGTTGCGTTACGCATCAAAACGCACGGAATAGTTGTTTTTGTGATTCCAGATTTTGCTCCGACTTCTTTTGCTTTTAAAACAAGTGCTACTCAAACCCTCAACAATTTTGCTTTAAGTTATTCAAAAAAAAAAAAATAAAAGGAAGGATGACATTAAAGAGCCGCACTGTAAAAGCATTCTAAAAATTACATACTATTAGCCGAAAGTAAAATATTTTAGTGAAATTTGTTGCTAAGTCTACCGACTAAAAAGCTATTCTCCTGCGTGGAGATCGAAACATATAAAAATTGTGGGTAATTTGTGTTTGTACTAAATGCTACCGTAGATTTTGCTCCGACATCTTTTGCTGTTCCTCTAACATTAACTCGCAGGAAGCCACGGTCTTTGATCCGGATGCAAGCATTGTTCTGTAATATGGAGACAATCGTGATTTTTATATATTAATATTTTTAAAACATTCAGAAGCATAGCAAGCTGGAAGGAGTTCCTCACCAGCAGGAATGCCATGTTCTATATGAGGAAGGTTATAATTTAAAATAGAAACTGAAACTTTGCTAGCAACACTACAATCTACTGCCATTTCCCCTCTAGGGATGTCATGACCTGTATGATGATATTTAGCGAAACCAGAGACAATGATCTTTGACTAATATTAGATTTTATATTTTGATTTAATTCAAGGGTACTGTCTGCAAATATTTGTCGTATGGGATAGCGACCTTTCTGTGTTGAATTTTGTATGTATGTTTGTAGTATGCTTTCTGAGGAAATAATTAGCACTTAAGATTAACCGACTTTGTTGGATTTTCCATATTTGGGGTTTTATCAACTACACGATAATGTAAGGTTTATAGATTTCTCTCAGTGCTTTATTTTCTAGTTTTGGATCTTGTACTTGTTTTATCCATTTTTCAAAAAAAAACGTTATTGTTTTTCGAAAAAGTATATCTTTTGGTTTCTAAATCCTCACCCCTGGAACGACATATTTACTGAAACGCTTTCGGTAACCGACCAACTCCATCGTTTTCGACAACAGAGATTAGCAAAGTTTTTTTCAACAAAATAATAATTACATAACGCACAATTCAAATTCAAAAACCACCGTTTGACGCCGTTTGCAAACGGAATTAAAAGACAAAAAACTTAGTGATACAAACAATAAATGTCGACAAACCCCGAATAGAGATGAACCTTTCTTCTGTTCTTAATGTACTAGATATTGTTATACGGGCACAGGAGCATGACCAGGTCACGGGTCCAATAAACGAGGTTGTAGAAAATAATGTGATTAAAATTTATTAGTTTTGGAAGACCAACGGTTTGTATTATTTTATATTTATACACCTCACAGTAAAAATCAAAGATTGTGGGGTCCAACATCAGTGTGCGAAATTTTCATCGATAGGTTCAACGAGCCAAACCAATAGACCTCGAAAAAAATATTAGAAAAAGCAAACTCATAGTATATTGGCCCAGACCATGAGATATACCGGAGAAAAGATACAGTTTTTAACAAGAAAACGTGTCCAGGTAGTGATGCCATCTGAAGTAATTGAGGTGGATAGACTTCAAGGACCACCAAGCAAGTAAGAAAGCAGCAGTATACAGCAGTTGTTTGTTTATTAGTTGGATCGAAGCTAAGGAATAAAAGGCTCTAAGCGGCCAAATTACAGCTCGCTTCCTGGTGAGGGAAATCATTTCTAGATGAAGCAAACCGGCTTTCATAATTTTGAGACAGTTCGTTGCAAGGCATAAAAAAGAAATTGAGGAAGCACTGTTCGGAACTATAGACTGAGACCCGAGATGCCATGGAACTTCGAACCAAGAGAAGATCTTACGAAATGCTGACTGGTTATGCCCAGCAAGTCTAATTTCATGACCCGGCAACCAGTGCAACAGCTACTGTACTTAGGCTGGATCATGAGTCGGATAGACCGACCTGCCAGACCCTCAGAACAGGCCCCACCACGAGAAAGAAGAAGCAAGTCGTCCATAAAATTTCTAAAAGACCGGGTTTATTAATCGTTAAAAAGAAAAACAATATCTCGGTCTTAATCAATTAATATATTATAGTAAAAGAATTAACGATTAGATGTGTTTCGCGAAACAAAAAGGCATCACCAGATCTAAAATACATTAAAGAAGCTAACATTGACGTAAATAAACCCTGAGTTATCTAGCAGTCACTTGCTGAATATACATTTAAATTGTTTAGATTGCACTTTTCTAACTATATACTGTATGCTTTGTATTCTGAATGGCAGTCAGTTGAACATATTTGTAATTATAATATATAACGATATATTTTGTACTTTAGAAAAATAAATTGTTTTTAAAAAGCTATTCGCGTAGATCGATTAGTTAACTGGCGCAGTCGTACGGTATTTTCGGGATCGGTTATCGATTGAATATCGGAAAAATCGAATTAACCGAAAATATAGAACCTAACAGAACTGTTCATTGTGAGGTGTCGGAACATTCATTTTGGAGCTGTACCTTATAGTGATCGAAGATTGGCCCAAATTCGCCCAATTCTTGCAAAAGCCAGGACGTTTGTGGGAGGACCAAATAGCCGACCAAGACCCTGACCTTATAATATAGGAAATGTGGAAGAAAATCTTCTGTGTTATGTAAGTGCAACAGATGTCTTTTTCTGACGTAAATGATATTATTAATCAATTAAACAATTTAAAAATCCAACAACCTTCAACTGACTCTGCTTCTAACCTTTCAGAAGTAAATATTTTATTAAATAGTACCGCAGGTACAAGAAATAACTTTTTATCTGAAAATAATAGTAATAATATGGCTCAGTTTAAACCTGAATATTTAAATTGTGTGCCACAATTTGATGGCAGTCCTAATGATCTTAATAGATACCTAGCTGTATGTCAAAGTATAATAGATGCTTTTTATAAACCCAGTGAACCTGATAATTTTCAAAATATTTATTTACTCATTTCAATAATAGGTAAATTATCAGGAAATGCAAAACTAGTGTACCCAGAATGTTACAACTTGGAACGAATTAAAAAATATTCTAACCAGACATTTCGCTGATCAGCGTGATGAAGCTTGCTTAAACAGAGATCTAGTAATGCTTAGGCAACAAAATAACGAAAAACCTTGTCAATTTTATGATAGAATATTACATATCCTAAACCTACTTTGTTCATATATAAATATACACGAAGAAAGTGATGCTGCAAAAACTTTAAAAAGAAATTTGTAAAACGATTTAGCTTTAAAAACTTTTCTTTCGGGTCTTAAAGAACCATTAGGTACGACAATACGTTGTATGCGTCCAAGTGATCTCCCTCAAGCCATGCAATTTGTAACAGAGGAATACAACACACACTATTTTCAAAATTTTTCAAAACCTAATAATCAAAAACCACCTACACAACATTCTAGGCCCACACATAATCAGTTTTATTCTCCACCCTCTAATTTTAATAGAAACACACAGTATGACACATTCAACATGCATACACCACACAACTTATTTTATAATAAACCAACATTTCCTTCACAACCTATTCCAGTAAGACCTAATTATAATCAAATACCAAAAAACTTTCCAACAAATTCACAAGTATTTAAGCCTCGATCGAATAATGTAAATGTATTTAAGCCTAACCCAAATCAGTCGTTTCCAAAGCCGACGCCAATGAGTATATCGACAAGGCAGACAAATAACACATTTAGACCAACACCTGGCAATCGTCAACCATCATACATTAAAAATTATTTTAAGCCAAATCAGCCCCAGAATTTTATAGCTGAAGAACTCTATAATACGAATACTATCGAACAAATCAACGAAACCCCGTATTATGCTGATAATATGGAAGGAAAAAATTATAATGACGACGATGAATATGTTACTAATATGCCACAAAATATAGGTCATGAAACACAAACAAGCAACGAGCTACATGTAGGTCAATACCCAGAAACATGTGATCGTGAAGGTTACGCTTCCTCGAGTAGCGATGGAAATTTTCCATATGCGACTCAAGACGACAACGAAACATAACGCCCGAGATAATATCACTTCACAACACTAATACTAGCGAGCTGTCATATATTATATTCCCTGAATATAATTTAAAATTTTTAATAGATAGTGGATCAACAAAATCATTTATTGACCCTAATCTTGCAAATAAATTTTATTCTAATTATGTAGTTTATGATCCATTTATTGTCTCGACAGTTTTTCAACAATCAGCACACGAATACAGTGTAAAAATTCCGGCGTCTCGCATATTTAAATTACCAAGAAATAAATACTTAAAGTTCTACTTATTCAAATTTCATAATGTTTTCGATGGCTTAATAGGACTCGACAATTTACGAGAATTGCAAGCTAATATTAATTATGACAAAGGTTTCTTAATAACTCCAACTGCTAGGATTAAATTGCAATTCCACAAAACGCAAAGCCAGATAAATAATATTACTATTTCGGCACGTACAGAACAAATCGGGAAAATTAAAACAGATATACAAGAAGGCGAGATAATAGTCCCGTATCAAAGGTTACATAACTGTGAAATCCCAAATTGTCTAACAATCGCAAAAGATGGTTATGCATTAACCACTATCTTAAATAATACATGCCACCCGATAACATTAGATATCTCCGAGCCTTTTAGTGTTGAAAAATTTGATATGACAAATATCGAAAATATTAATTTAAATAACTTTGATGATCAATTGACATCAATTAATTTTGACCCTAACCAAATTCGTACTAGCCATCTTAACGAAGAAGAAAAATCGAAAATCTTACAACTCTGTAAAGAATTTTCGGACATTTTTTATCATGAAAACATGCCTTTAACCTTTACAAGTAAAATAAAACATTCAATTAAAACTACTGACGAGCAACCTGTATATACTAAATCTTCTAGGTACCCTTTTGTACATAAAAAAGAAGTCGAATCACAAATAAATAAAATGTTAGAGCAAAAAATAATCCGTCCAAGTAATTCTCCGTGGTCTTCACCAATATGGGTGGTACCTAAAAAGGCCGATGCGTCGGGAAAGCAAAAATGGCGGGTAGTTGTAGATTTTCGCAAAATTAGAGAGAAATCAATCGATGACAAATATCCGTTGTCTAATATCACCGATTTGCTAGATAAACTTGGCAAATGCCAATATTTTACAACCCTCGACCTCGCCAGCGGGTTCCATCAGATCGAAATGGATGAAAACGATATCCCAAAGACGGCATTTAACACCGAAAATGGCCATTTTGAATTTACGCGCATGCCTTTTGGTCTCAAAAATGCACCAGCGACCTTTCAAAGGGTCATGGATAGTATACTTCGAGGAATACAAAACGAAAAGTGTTTGGTATATCTCGACGATATTATCATATTTTCAACATCACTACAAGAACATGTTGAACGACTTAGGTCAGTTTTCCAAAGGTTACGCGAGTCTAACTTTAAAATACAGTTAGATAAAAGTGAATTCCTAAGACGAGAGGTAGCATATTTAGGTCACATAGTAACACCTGACGGAGTACGACCTAACCCAGATAAGATTCAGGCAATAAAAAATTATCCAATACCAAAAACCACAAAAGAAATTAAAGGATTTCTCGGATTATTAGGATACTATAGACGAACAACTTTGCAAAAATCACAAAACCTCTTACTAAATGTCTAAAAAAGGGCGCAAAAATAGAACATGACCAAGAATTCATTAACTGTTTCGAAACATATAAAACTCTCTTAATTAACCAACCTATCTTACAGTACCCTGATTTCGCAAAACCATTTAATTTAACGTGTGATGCCAGTAATGTAGCTCTAGGTGCCGTCCTATCACAAGGTAATATAGGTAAAGACCTACCAGTAGCGTACGCATCACGGACACTTAATGATTCGGAACAAAACTACTCGACTATAGAAAAAGAATGCCTTTGCTTAGTATGGGCAACAAAATACTTTCGTCCATATTTGTTCGGACGTAAATTTAATATTATTACGGACCATAAGCCCCTTCAAAGGCTTTTTAGTTTAAAAGATCCCAACTCCAAATTATTACGATGGCGAATCAAGTTAGAAGAATTTGACTATAAAATTATTTATAAAAAAGGAAAGCGATGCAAATGCATGCAATGCAGACGCCCTGAGTAAAATCGAAATACACACTAAAGAAACTGATGGATTCTCAAATATCGTATCCTATATAAATGACTTCAATAAACAATTAGAAGAAGAAAGAAACACAAGCAATAATACCACAAGAGATAACGAAAATTTGGACCAAATGTCAATAGTGGCCCAACCTGATATCGAAGCACAGAACGAAACTGTTGACATACTAGCAGATGACTATACATACAAATAACGAACAAGACCCCATAGTAGGTGTTCCAATAATTGAAACAGCTGTTAACTACGGCGCTAATCAAATAATAATTTCGCAAGTCTTACACTCACCAGCAAAGCCAAGAAGACTAATATTATTTGAAAAGAAAAGACGCCTTATAGTGCAATTATCAGAAAATAATTTCGAGAATGACATCTTACAGTTTATTAAAGAAAATGTAGTACCCGATAAACTATACTCCCTGTATTTCGAAAACCCTTCCACCTACGAACCTTTTTGTGAAGCGGTAAGAAAACATTTTAGATGGTCATTTCTTAGATTTAAAAGATGTCTCACAAAACTTATTGACGTAATAGATAAAAATGAGGGGGATAGAAGAAATCGAAACACGTATAAAAGGAAAATATTACTGGCCTAATCTCAAAAACTCAATACAGACATACATTAATGAGTGTGAAATTTGCCAACAAAGCAAATATGAACCACATCCAATAAAAATGGAAATGAATATTACTCCAACTCCACGAAACCCTTCGATATTATCCACCTAGACACGTATACCTTAGACAAAGAGAAGTTTCTAACTATCATTGATAGTTTTTCTAAATATGCACAGGCATATCATTTGCAAACATTATCTGGTACAGAAGTATCGGATAAACTAATTACTTTCTTCTCACATCACGGAATACCCACCAAAATTGTTGTTGACAACGGGACAGAACTCAAAAATACTGTTGTAACAGAACTATTACAACTTCATAAAATAAAAGTACATTTTTGTTCTCCGCACCATCCACAGTCCAACGGTGTCATCGAGAGGCTTCATTCCACCTTATCTGAACACGTTAGATTACTAAACAATCAGGGATTTCTTAAAACACCAATTTCTCAAAAAATAAAATATGCTATTTTAGCATACAATCATACTATTCATTCTGCAACTAACTTCAAACCGATAGACGTGATAAGTGGACACATTAGCCCTAATGACCCCTTTAACTTAACGTTAGATCAGTTGTTGATAACAGATTATGTTACCGAACATAAAGATAAAACAAAACTCCTCTACGCAAAAATCAATGAACAACTAATAAATAAAAACGAGCAAGTAATACAAAAAATTAATGAGGACCGTGATAAACCAAATATATTCACACCAGAACAAAAAATATATGTCAAAAAACATGTACGACAAAAACTAGGCAATAAATTTTTACCACCCACACAAATAGAAAATATCGACTCTATTCGAAAAACAGTAACAACACCTACACATGCCAAGATACATATGGATAACCTCAAACGACCCCTTAGAAATAAATACAGTTTCGACACATAACATTAAATTACCAAAATTAAATGAATTACACATGCCCACGGACTATATAAAACCTCACTAAGTATTACAAGATATGACTCAATAACTATAACATAACTTTTATTAAAACTATAACAAGAAACACACAATTTTAACACCAGCTATTATATTTCAGCATTGTGCATGCATACTGCAGCCAAGGACAGGTTAAAATACGACGCTTGGACGATAACCCCGGAATATTACCCATTAAACTAGGGAATGCAAAAATGAAAGACTATACCTACACCATGATGCATTATTACGATTTAAATTTGATAATTACAGAAATAAATAAACTGAATCTCAGGTCAAAAAACGTGACTTCATTGCTAGACACACATACCGAATATTATGTTGATGTTAGCAATTATTTAAAAATACTGAATTTAACACAAAATCGAGTAGAAACCAAATTAAAAGAATTATTACCTAATCATAATAGAATTAAAAGAGGATTAGTAAATGGCTTAGGATCAATATTTAAAGCTGTGACAGGGAACCTTGACGCATCCGACGGAGATCACTATGAAAACCTTATTCAAAATTTACAAAACAACAAAAGTTACAAGCAAGCATTTTGAAACAAAACTCACTTTCTTTAACAATAATCGAAAAATTTAACCATACAATAGAACAGATAGGTAATAATGAAAAACTTTTGGATTCAAAAATAAATCAAATTGCATTTATCGTTCAAAAATCTACTTACAGAGAAAATTCTCTTTATATTAAAGATGTAATTAATCAAATTATCAATGTATTTGAAATAATTGATTCGATTCTCCAAGACATAGAAAACTCTTTAACATTTTCAAAATTGAAAATTATACATCCAAGCATAATAAGGACGGAGGACCTTTTTTCCGAATTAAAAATTTTGCAAAAACGTATAGGCTTAAAACAAATGCCTATACCAGTAATATTGGAAAACATCTTAGTTTTTGAAAAAATAATTCAAGTTGAAGCATTCATTTTTAACAATAAAATAACCTATCTCCTTCATATTCCAATAACGGCCCCTGAAACTTTCGATTATTTTCACCTTTATTCTGTTCCTATATACTGTCAGAGTCTGTTTAAGGTTGTTTTACCGCGTAATAAATATGTAATAAAAAATCAGTTGCACTACGCATACTATGGACAAGAGTGTCAAAAAATTATGTCCGAGGCCTACCTCTGCACAAAGGAAGATCTCAAAGAAATCCAAGAAGACAGCCCTTGTGACGTAAAACTTCTAAACTCCGACAAAAACACCTCCATATGTAAACAGACCGAAGTCAAGTTAACCGAGCCAATTGTCCATCAATTAGATCGAACTGATCAATGGATATTGGTTCTTCCTACTAAACAGTCAATCAAAATTAAATGTGCAGGTCAAGAAGAAATCCAAAAACTTATGGGCACCTATTTATGCCATATTCCAACCGGATGTCAAATCAACGTAAATTTGTTAATAATAATTAACGAAAAAAGAAATATCAAGTCCACTCAACAGCCAATCCTTTTTCCGGACTTCGAAAAAGTAACAACTTTCCTGCCTACATTAAATTTAAGTTTTCATCTACAGGACCTGAAGTTAGACGAACTGCATCTCCTAAGTAAAGAAATTAAAGAAAACGAACCATATTTAAGTTTCAAAGAAATAAGAAGACTCCCAAGTATAGGAACTGTCCTCCTATATGCCATGGTAATCATTTGCATTTTATTCCTGGTGTACAATAAGTTTGTGCCAAAAATGAAGAAAGACGTCCCCAGAGAAAACACCGAGATTCAACTACCCCTTTAAATTTTGGCAGTTGAAACTTATGGGGGAGGAGTTATCTAGCAGTCACTTGCTGAATATACATTTAAATTGTTTAGATTGCACTTTTCTAACTATATACTGTATACTTTGTATTCTGAATGGCAGTCAGTTGAACATATTTGTAATTATAATATATAACGATATATTTTGTACTTTAGAAAAATAAATTGTTTTTAAAAAGCTATTCGCGTAGATCGTTTAGTTAACTCCTGGGACAACGTTATGTCTTTCAACAATAAACAAATGAAACTTTTTTAAGATAATAATAAAAGGTTTTGATAAGAGTGAGAATCGATCTCGAACCTTCCGTTCCAAGTGGATTAAATCAAACACCTTACACACCGCTGTCACTATTTTATTGAAGTAATTGTGATACCATCTTTTTTCAGCAAGTTCTATTTGCATACTTTCGGACGTCCATGTAACATGGTGTCATTTTCGGGGACAGAAAAATTGTGTGATTTGTTGAAAGTAAGTAGCCAGCAAAAGGTAATTTAACAAAAAAAAATTTCCATTTAATTTATTTTACAAAAAATAACTAATTCGCATGACAATTGTTTCGCCAACACTGTGGCCTCATCAGATGTTAGATCTTAAATAAAATTATTTATTGAAAATAAATTAAGTGGAAATTTTAAACAATTGTTTTAGTTTACTTTGTTGAAATGGATTTCCATCAAGTAACGGCTAGTTCTGTTTAAAAGATGATTTAGTTTCAGTCACATCTGATTTCTATATTTATAAACAAAACTCAAGTTCTCCTGAACTCTGATATAAAAGAAAGTAGACACATAATAAGTCCGATACCTTAAGTTAAAATATCTTAAGAAGCTATTGTCAGTTTCGTATAAGTTTAGCGTAACTTAGTTTTAATTCAGTAATTGTAACTTAGAATAACGTACGTTTTAAAGTAGTATATAGTCTTGAAAAAAAATTGAAATTCCGCCAAATTTATAACACTAATTTCATAATGTTTTGTTTAGTCGAATTCCTATTATTGAGATTTGAGAAGAAAATTAAATATTTGTTTATGGATGAGATATTTTAATAATATCGTTTAACATTACACACGGGTATACGACACAACGCGACTTAATGCTATGTTTCAACGCTTTACTTCCTTTTCAATAATAAATTTTTCTCTCGACACAACTTTGTGCTCTTTATATTTTTTTCTTATCTAACTATATATGATAATATGATATAATGATATGATGTTTAAATTATAAATTGTGGAGAATTAAGTTCAGAGTTTAAGATATAATTGTCTGGTATACAATTCTCTAAACTCGCACACATTTTAAAAAGCCACTGGAGGAGAAGATCCTCACTCCTTACACCTTCCTCTGCCACGGGATCAAAATACCCTGTCTATTTTTAGCAAAAATAAAAAAGATATGATAGAATCTGACAAAGGCAACTAGTACGCACCTTAACTTAAGAATTTATTCTTTTAAATTTTTTAAAAATTTGAGAAATTTGTTAAGCAAATTCACTTAAAATAAAAATTTAAATTTTCTTCTACCTCTCATAATATGTATTAGATAAACGCAACTCTTGCGACTCAAATCTACAAAAAGTTTAACAAAATATTGTCCTACAAAATGTAAAAAACCATTTGAAAATTAGCCATTCGGTTTACAAATTATGATCATTTAAAGTCGATTTTAAGAAATTGTACTCGCCACAGTAGTTTACTTTATTTCATACTGTCTAGTAAATTGGCTTACTCTGTACTGCTTCGCGGTCAGTTAAAAGAACATTACAGTATCTGAAACCGTGAAACACATTTTAGAATTTTTTAAACACTTATTTGAAAGAAATAAACTAATAGTAATTCACGTTACAAGGACCCAGAGGGGACTTATTACAGTACGAGTTGTTTTGTAAACGAGTAGTATAATTGCTTATCGGTTAATTATTGATAAACGTTAATATGTATCTGATATTACAAACAAAATTATTAGTAAAATAAAATAAAATGTTTTTGTTTTTTTTTATTATGAAAACATAAATTTGTTTCTTCGTCATTAATTCGACGTTATTTTATTTGTCAAAATGACGTTCGACCTGACAAATTAGGGGCAATGGTAGGGAACGCTTTAGTACTGTAATAAGCTATTTACCGGCCGTAAATGAGTCCGGTAAGTGGGTATTTGCCGGAGAGTATAAAATAAAGAATCTTCTAATACCCAGTGGGTAACACTAGTTCAAAAACCCCAGTGGTAGGGGACAGAAAGGCAACTGCCTTCTTTCATAAGCATTCATTATATTTTATGGTACAAACACGACCTACCAAATTAAACAATTGAAAGTTAATTGCGATGAAACGATAAAGTATACGAAAATAAGAGTGTGTCTAATAGTCATAACCATATGTCGCAAAAATTTGCCAATGGTAAGCTTCTTGTTTTATATTAGATAGGTATTTTTACTTCCCTCGTAAAAGGGAAGTATTGTAATCGTGAAAAAATCATTCTCCGAGATTTTTTCAGATCTTCACGTTTCAAGGTCCCTAGATAACGAAAAACATGATTTCTCAATTCCGTCTGTCGGTCTGTTCTTACCTGATTGACTTCAAATTTTGGTCAAAAATTAAGGGTCATATGGGGATGACCTGGTAAAATGTTGGTAAAAATTCAATATGGCGAAACAAAATGGCGGCTTAGTGAAATGTAAAAAAAATATTATTAAAAAACTACTTGTCCAATTTATCTCAAATTTTGCAAAAACATCAATGAATCAACTGGTAATATTTTGGTACGAATCCAAGATGGCAGAACAAAATGGCAGCTTAAGAAAATATTTAATAATTCAGCCTGGAAAAACTGCTTAATGGTTTAATTTCGAATTGTGTGCCATAACTAACCGTGGTATAGGGATCAACTAGTAAAATAGTGGTACTAATTCAAGATGACCGAACAAAATAGCGTGTAATTGTGAAAAGTCACCCTCTCACTTTTATTTTCTAGCGTCGCGTTTGTCGGTCTTTCTGTCTGTCTATCTGTCCGTCGGTTCACGGCACAGCTTAGAGACTACTTACCCGATTGACTTCAAAATTTGGACAAAAATTAAGGGTTATATGGGGATGGCTTGGTAAGATTTTGGTAAAAATCCAATATGGCGAAACAAAATGGCGCATACTAAAATGTTAAAAAAATCATTATTAAAAACTGCTCATCCGATATATCCGAAATTTTGCAAAAAACACCAAGTATTATGTTGGCATCAACTGGTAACATTTTGGAACGAATCCAGGATGGCTGAACAAAATGGCGGCTTAATAAAATATTTAAAAATTCAGCCTGAAAAGCTACTAAATGGATTGATTTCAGACTGTGTGCCATAGCAAATCGTGTTATAGGGGTCAACTAGTAAAATTGTCGTATTAATTCAAGATGACGGAACAAAATGGCGGCCACATAAAATTTTAGTAATCGTGAAAATATCACCCTCTCAGGTTTTATATAATATCTTCACGTTTTAGCGTTTCTAGATAAGAAAAATCATGTTTTATCAACCCCGTCCGTCCGTCTGTCGGTTTGTCTGTCTGTCTGTCAGTTCGCGGCTTAGCTTAAACTACTCATCAGATTGACTTCAAATTTTGACCAAAAATTGAGACATCTGGGAATGGTTTCCTAATATTTTGGTAAAAATTCAATATGGCTTTACAATGTTAAAAAATATTTGTTAGAGGGTGTATTATTTGGGGGTGCAGTAAAAAAAACAAGTTTTTTTGAATTATCGACGTTTCTGAAGTTAATTAGTGCATCTTCAGGACTCATATATAGATCCTATATCCTGCATGAAACCCAAAGTATCAGTCTTTATCTACTGCGTTGGTCCGCATATGTTTCCTAGATATTAGTTTCCAAATGGTTTTCGTAAATAAACCTCTGGTTGTTATGTTACAGTCATGTATTATTTGATTTTAGGAAATATCTGCAGACCAACGGAGAAGGTAAAGACTGATAATATGGGTTTCATGTAGGATATAAAATCGATGTGTTCGGAGGATGCAAGAATAAAGTTTAGAAACGTTGAAATTTTAAAAAAGGGCTTTTACTAGATCGAAACCCCAAATAATACACCACTTCAACATAACAACCAAATGATACTTAATATCCGGGAGGGATCTTAAAATCTGGGAAATATTTGCGGAGCAACGGAGTAGGTAAAGACTGACAATATGGGTTTCAATTTAAGATGGCGAAACAAAATGGCGGCCAAATAAAATTTTTAAAAAATCAACGTAACAAAATCTTGTTCAATTCACTAAATTTTGCAGAAAAATTAGATGTGAAAATGGGATAAACTAGCACGAATTCAACATGACGTAGCAAAATGGCAGTATGTGTCAATGTAAAAACTACTTTTGCATTTATTTTAAATTATGCCCAAAAGTCAAGCGTGGCATCGGTAGAAAGAAAATGGTAAAATATTGGTAGGAACCCAATATGATGGAACAAATAAAAATGAAAAGATTATCAAACTTTCTTCTAGGTTATAAATTTAACAACAGGTATATAGTGATTAAAATGTTTAGTTTGAATTGGATCTCTGCCCCCCAAGAAAATTTATCTGCGTAATTTATTTGACATTTAAATTATAAATTACTAAGTTCCGTTGGTTCGTGGGTTTGAGAGGGGTTTGAAAAAACATAATTATATTCTGTGCAACGTTTCGTAGATTTATTTCTAATTTATCAATTAAATCTAGGAAACGTTGCAGAGAATATAATTGGGTCTTTTCAAACCCCTCCCAAACCTACGAACGAAGTTAATTTTAAAAAAATCGGAGACAAATTTCACGTCATTATAAATTACTTTATTTTGCATACTGACATTAAAAAAAAACTAGAACTGTGTGATTATGTAGGAATAAAAAAAAATGCTGTGCAAATAGGACTGTCAAAATAGAGCTTATGTTATGTTGATCTTCCAACAATAGTAATATCGGATTTTTAAATAAAATATTGAGTAAATATTAGGTTTAAAAAAGTGATTTATCTTAATTTTCTATGAAAATATTTTTATAAAAATTTTCCATTCAATAAAATACGGCATTTATACAATCGTGTGTGCTTCTGACACAGAATGTAAATGTCAGTATTAGAGCGTTTTATGGTTGAAAAAATACGTGATGCTAATAATTCCTTATTTTGCAAAGTTTTACTGGGTGACATTAGGTTGGTTTATGTAATTGCCTGCAGCTATTGATACCTCTGAAGAAATAAATAATTTTTCATAATATTGGCTAGTATTAAACATAGGTTAAGTCGACCACTTTTCATTTGAAAAAAATGTATGGAGTGATAGTAAAATCAGTACCTACTTATCTAATTTATTACCTACAGAAAATAGCTCTCCATAAGAACTAAAATTTTTGCATATACAAAACAGCATTCCAATACAGATTGTTAAAATAGTACATTAGAATACTAGTTCATAAGACATGATTTTATAGCACTAGCTCTAGTTTAGAAAACCAGCCTCAGGCCAGGCAATATAAGAGTTAAATTGGATTTAATCTTGTTAATAAAATTTTTTGCACCCCTGTACTCAATATATGAGTTATGTGTGTCCTAAAGTTACGTTCTCATGGGAGCTGATATATCTAACGACCCTGAGAATCAACAACCAGAATCAGCATATGCTTTATTAATTTAATACGTATCTTTGATTATTGATTTTTAGTTGTAAATTTAAATTTAAATAAAAGTAATATTTTTAAAAAATGGTTTCTTTATGGCTAAAAACATAAAGTGGCGCATACTTACAGATTTTTTAAAGAGCTTCCTGCAAGAAAAATTCTTCGGTTTTAACCTTTAATTCAAACAGCAAACCGAAACTTCGAAAATTGCTACGGAAACGTCGTGAATTTATCGAGATAATGAGTGTGTAAGGTAGGCTAGAAGAAGAGAATCGTCCTGACGTGTCCACACTTTGAAGCAGTGATGAGGTTTAGTAAGAGACTCCAGGGACCTTTCATTGGTAGGACTTTATGGTTACGACTATGTGGTCTTATTGACGGGTGACTGGAACACTGGAACTCAAAAGAAGCTAAAAGGGACACAGGGAGCCTCTGGGAAACTCAGGTGACCTCCCAGAGTAAATAGCTTGAGCTTAGTAAGTCGGTTCTGCTGCGGTGGACCACTCTTCCGAGCTACTCGTGGGAACTGTATGAAAAAAAAAATAGCAGCAAAGTCTTTAGGCACCCTTCTGAAGAAGAGTCTATCAAACCGGGCTCCCAAGAAGCAACTAGTAGAGCTGACTCTTTGCAAAAGACGACTTAACAAGGCTCCATGTGCCACTTCGGGCCAGGGCGCAGTCAAGCCAGGGCTTAACACTTTGGCTCACTGGAGACTAAACGTTCTAGATCTAAAGAGAGCAGGGTATGAAAAAAGCAAGTAGGCCGAGAAGAAGCCCAAAAAAAGCCCCACTCTCACGTATGGTTAGGCGGTAGCGGTAGGTTTCAGGGTGACCATGATATCGGAGGAATATGCGAATGTGGTCATCTCGGAGACTCAATATGCTGTCTTGGCACTCACTGGTGGAGATGCCCTTTCCCAGGTTCAGCGGTTTCCGGCTGATCGAACAGAGAGTCACTATGGTGAACTGCGAAGATCAGTAGTCCCTTAGTTGGTTGGATGATGATAGTGCACCTCTGAGAATTCAGAACTTCGTTCCCATGACTATAAGGGTTGTAGCTGTTGTCCATGGAACACCGGGCAGTACACACGTGACTTTAAACGCCTTCAAAGACAGGAATTAGGACTAATCTCTGACAAACGTACTATTGCAAGGAGGAGAAACTTCGACTCATCCTTGTGTTTGGCATTAAAGGTTAAAGCTCCAGCGTCTGCTAAAACCTTTGCCGGCACCAAAGCCGGAACAGCGGAGAGACTTCTCTCCACGTCTAACACTGCTCAAACTGCAAGTCTGACGCTGAGCAAGAAGTTGCTGAGCCTCCGTCTCAGATAGATGTGCATAGCGCGGCATCTGAGTCGGAGAACGCAACTTCCCGGATAACGGAGGATCACTCTTAGCTTGTTCTAATGGTAAAGAAGTGCTTTGTTTAGTTTCAGAAGTCTATTAGTCTCAGAACGGCTAAAAGGGTCTGACATGAAGATCTTTCTAGCTTGTGCCATTCAGCTCGGAATTATTCGAGTGCGATTCTTAATCCTAGCTTTGACAGCTGAAGGAGCAATTCCAAAAGCAGGTTCCGGACCTGTGAAAACAATGTTGCTATCTTCCCGATCCACCTGATATAGCCCCTCATTACCCCCCACTGCCCTAATAGCCAGGCACCCAAATGAAACTGACTCTATTGGACTGACATTGCTTCTCTAGAGCTCTCCTGCATTGAAGTGTAAGCAGCGAATTGGCCCTGCCTTAATCGCCGCTTAACTATCACCGCATATATAGATATGCTTGTCGTGATATCCTCGGTTTTCCTGTACGCAGTTCAAAATTGCTGAAATCTTAGTCTGATATACAGTCGCAAACCGTATAAGAGCAAAACTATTTCTTGCCCTAGGTAGTCTCCATAGATTCCCGCCTAGATCCCGCATCCATTAGAGATCCATCTGCAAACCAGATAAGACACTTCGGTTTCAGGAAGGATGGGGAGAGATCCCTCTATTGCTCTCTTAGATAATATTGAGGCCGAAATATGTTCAGCCCAGACTAGCGTATGTCCAAAATTCCAGTCTCTGTGTATCCAAGGATCCTCGTCGTTTAAAAGAAAAGGATCCTTTCGAGCCTGTTTCTCTACAAACAAGTATAGGGGTCTTAGACGCAGAATAGTCTCTCTAGCTAGGGCTGGTGTGGTTCCTATGGCTCCAGTTATGTCCAGACAGGCAAGTCTCTAGAGTTTCTCAAGTTTCCTCCTGTATATTGTCCTGCGAGTGGCGGGCTATCACACAAGAGCGCCATAAGTGATCATTGGCCTTATCACTAACGTGTAAAGTTAGTGCACAATACGAGGTTTTAGACCGCAAGTTGATCCAAAGGACCATCTGCACGCCCACTGATATATTGTGTTTTTTTTTGTGGCCTTTTCAATATGATTCCTACAGGTCAGTCGGGAGTTTATTAAGACATCCAGATATTTCACCGACCTACAAGTTCTCAACTCTTTCTCAAAGAGGGTGAACCTCTTAAGATCCTCTTGTGTGTAAATCGTACTATATAGGTCTTTTTCGGATTAACAGCAGACCGTGTTTTTGGCACCACTTTTCCACTATTGCTGAAGCTTTCTGCATGAGCCTTTTAAGGAGACTTGCAAAACTTTCCCTTTAGCATAGTGGCAAGATCAACAATGTATCATTGAGCATGCTCTCACTGAGAATATGAAGCAACCCATCAACAACCAGACACAAAAGCGGAAAAAGAACTCCGCTCTGCGGACATCGTTTGACCACGGACGAGCATACTGTCACGCTCCCAAGAGAAGATGTTAAGATTCTGCTTTCAAGCATGACACGAACTCACCTAATTACACATCATTTAAAAGGCGTCTCTCTTGACATGACGATCCTCTGAGCGTGCTGGAATGGATGAGATTTCTGTCCGATGCCCCATTTCTTATATAAGCATCCTCCATCTTCTCCATGGTTTTCAAAAGAAAAGAGGACGGACTGATGAGTCTTAAGTCCTTGGCCGTTTCGTAGAAATTATGACCAGGTTTAGGAATAAACGCTACCCGAACCCTGCGCCATCGTTCGGGAATATATTCCGAAGCTAGGAAGGACCGAAAGAGGTGCAAAAGATGTAGGATCTGTGGTTCCTGACTCTTCTGAAGAAGAGTCAGAAATATGCCGTTTAGTCCCCGCACTCAATGAAGATATTGCCCACTTAATAATATCCACTTTACTTAGTGGCCATTTTCTAGTCAACCGGGCCTACCCTACTTGAGAAGCCCAGTAACTGTATCATTAGATTCCGGATGAGAGCCTGGAAAATAAGTTTCCAGGAGCATGCCGAGAGTCTCCTCTGCGGTGGTGGTGTATCCACCGGTGGGAAGCCACAGAGCCCCCACGCTCTGTCCTTGATGTTTTGAGGGATTGCTTTTAAGTCTAGAGGCTTCCGGAAAACCTTTCAAGCTTTCGCAGTATGTACTCCAAGATCCTCTGTTTGAACTGGTTCTGTGTACCTGCGTTGAGAAATTTTATGTTCTTCCCAGTCAGCAGGTAATTTCGATCGCATGACGAGCTTTTTTCAGGTCCAAATTCTACCAAGATGTTTTCTGGTTACCTCGATAGGTTCGGAATGTAAAATTATCCTCACAGGAGTATATTATGGCTTCCTATATAGAGTTTGCCATATTTTCAACTTGCGTTATTCTTCAGCATGGCATTAGTAGCATATCTAATCTTAAGCGACTCCTCATAGTCAGCCCAGTTGGTTGCCCTCGGGTTTCGAAAGCAGTCGCTCCACGTCGTGCTCAAGGTTTAATTTAAAAAAGATGTCTATTTTTTAACAACTGGAACCAGTGAATGTGATCCCAGAGTTACGTCAATAACCTCCTGCTTTGGTGACGTGACAAAGGTTGGGGTGTTCTTTTTCCGATTTAGAATTTTTAAATCAGTTGTTCTTAGAAACTACAAAAGGCTTGAGCCCCTCGAGTTAATGTCAGTGCTGCACCATACCACTCTGTGTACTTTGGCGTCACAACCAACAAGAAGCCCGTTATCCTTACAGTATCCTATTAGGTCAAGGTTCCTGTAGGAGGTAGATGTGTATTTTCCCCACAGCTATATGCCTTAGCTCGTTCTAATGGTAAAGAGGTGCTACAGCTATAGCCTTAGCTCGTTCTAATGGTAAAGAACTGCTTTGTAAGAAGAGCACCTCTTTACCATTAGAACCTCCTACAGAAACCTTGGGTTGACAAGAGACATGTGCGAGGTTTTGGGCAGATGGAAGGCTCTCTGTATTATAAAAGGGACATCCACCTGAACCTAAGAACATGCATCTACGTTGATAGATATATTGTGTCCTTGTCACTACCGAAATTTTGTTGCGGGGATCTAGTGGCTCTGAAACTGATTCTTAGGGATAAGGCATGACATCGCTAACCCATTGTATCTTTAGATTATCTTCCCTACGAATCAAGAAAGGACCCACCTACCAGGGAACTCATTGACCTAATAGGATACTGTAAGGACAACGGGCTTCTTGTTGGATGTGACGCCAAGGTACACAGCGTCGTGTGGGGCAGCACTGACACCAACTCGAGGGGCTCAAGCCTTTTGTAGTTTCTAAGTACAACTGATTTAAAAATTCTAAATCGGAAAAAAGAACACCCCAACCTTTGTCACGTCACCAAAGCAGGAGGTTATTGACGTAACTCTGAGATCACATTCACTGGTTCCAGTTGTTAAAAAATGGACATCTTTTTTAAATTAAACCTTGAGCACGACGTGAAGCGAGTGCTTTTAAAACCCGAGGGCAACCGACTGGACTGACTATGAGGAGTCGCTTAAGGTTAGATATGCTACTAATGCCATGTTAAAGAATAACGCAAGTTGAAAATATGGCAAACTCTATATAGGAAGCCATAATATACTACTATGAGGATAATTTTGCATTGCGAACCTATCGAGGTAACCAGAAAACATGTTGGTGGAACTTGGACCTGGAAAAGGCTCGTATGAATACACACAGGCTATTTAACATGGCCATGCCATCAAAATTGCCTGCTGACGGGAAAGAACATAAAAATTCTCAACGCAGGTACACAGAACCAGTTCAAACAGAGGATCTTGGAGTACATACTGCGAAAGCTTAAAAGGTTTTCCGGAAGCCTCTAGACTTAAAAGCAATCCCTCACAACATCGAGGACAGAGCGTGGGGGCTCTGTGGCTTCCCACCGGTGGATACACCACCACCGCAGAGGAGACTCTCGGCATACTCCTGGAAACTTATTTTCCAGGCTCTCATCCGGAATCTAATGATACAGTTACTGGGCTTCTCAAGTAGGGGTAGGCCCGGTCGACTAGAAAACGGCCACTAAGTACAGTGGATATTATTAAATGGGCAATATCTTCATTGAGGACGAGACTAAACGGCATATTTCCGGCTCTTCTTCAGAAGGGTCAGGAACCACAGATCCTACATCTGTTGCACCTCTTTCGGTCCTTCCTAGCTTTGGGATATATTCTCGAACGATGGAGCAGAGTTCGGGTAGCTTTTATTCCTAAACCGGGTCATAATTTCTACGAAATGGCCAAGGACTTAAAACTCATCAGTCCGTCCTCTTTTCTTTTGAAAACCATGGAGAAGATGGAGGATGCTTATATAAGAAATGGGGCACCGGACAGACATCTTATGCATCCATTCCAGCATGCTCAGAGGATGGTCATGTCAAGGGAGACGCCTTTTAATAGGTGTGTAATTAGGTGAGTTCGTGTCATACTTGAGAGCTGAATCTTAACATCTTCTCTTGGGAGCGTGACAGTCTGCTCGTCCGTGGTCAAATGATGTCCGAAGGGCGGAGTTCTTTTTCCGCTCTTGTGCCTAGTTGTCGATGGGTTGCTTCATATTCTCAGTGAGAGCATGCTAAATGCTACGTTGTGGATCTTGCCACTATGGTAATGGGAAAGTTTTGCAAGTCGCCTTAAAAGGCTCATGCAGAGAGCTTCAGCAATGGTGGAAAAGTGGTGCCAAAAACACGATCTGCTGTTAATCCGGATAAGACCTATATGGTACGATTTACACACAAGAGAAAGGTGGATCTTGAGAGGTTCACCCTCTTTGAGAAAGAGTTGCGAACTTCTGGGTCGGTGAAATATCTGGATGTCTTAATAAACTCTCGACTGACCTGTAGGAATCATATTGAAAGGGCCACAAAAAAAAACACAGTATATCAGTTGGCGTGCAGATGGTTCTTTGGATCAACTTGCGGTCTAAAACCTCGTATTGTGCACTAACTTTACACGTCAGTAATAAGGCCAATGATCACTTATGGCGCTTTTGTGTGATAGCCCGTCACTCTCAGGACAATATACAGGAGGAAGCTTGAGAAGCTCCAGAGACTTGCCTGTCTGGACATAACTGGAGCCATAGGAACCACACCAGCCCTAGCTATAGAGACTATTCTGCGTCTAAGACCCCTATACTTGTTTGTAGAGAAACAGGCTCGAAAGGATCCTTTTCTGTTAAATGACGAGGGTCCTTGGATACACAGAGACTGGAATTTTGGACATACGCTAGTATGGGCTGAACATATTTCGGCCTCAATAGTATCTAAGAGAGCAATGGAGGGATCCCTCCCCATCCTTCCTGAAACCGGAGTGTCTTATCTGGTTTGCAGACTGATCTCTAATGGACGAGGGATCTAAGGCGGGAATCTATGGAGAGTACCTAGGGCAAGAAATAGTCTTGCTGTTGGACGGTTTGGCTTGGTTTGCGACTGTATATCAGACTGAGATTACAGCAATTTTCGACTGCGTACAGGAAAACAGAGGATATCACGACAAGCATATCTATATATGCGGTGATAGTTAAGCGGGCGGCGATTAAGGCTCTGTCTTCAAACAGGGCCGATTCGCTGCTTACACTTTAATGCAGGAGAGCTCCACAGGGGCAATGTCAGTCCAATAGGGTTAGTCTCATTTGGGTGCCTGGCTATTAGAGCAGTAGTAATGAGGGGCTGCATCAGCTGGATCGGGAAGATAACAACACTGTTTCACTGGTCAGGAACCTGCTTTTGGAATTGCTCCTTCAGCTGTCAAGGCTAGGATTAAGAATCGCACTCGAATAATCCCGTGCTGAATGGCACAAGCTAGAAAGATCTTCATGTCAGGCCCTGAGAGCTGAATCTTAACATGCCGTTCTGAGACTAATAGATTTCTAAAACTAAACAGAGGCAAACTTAGAACTATTACTGGGATCCTAACTAGCCACTAGCTGATGAAATATTACCTTCATAAATTTTGATTCTATCAACGATCCATATTGCAGGTTTTGTTCTGAGGTGGAAGAAACTACCAAGCATCTAGCCTGTCGATGTGACGCTTTAGTCAACGCCAGACTGCTTTGCAGGATGTACTCGATCTGAAAGGGTCCTTTCTTTTCTTATAAGGAGTGTGCTCCTCAGATGTCTTCTTGGAAAAAACCGGTGCTAGTTTAGGATTAAATTTTTCAAATATTATTAATTTTAATAATTTAGAAAATCTATTTTCGAATTTATCATTTTCCAGAAATGGCATTACCTAATTTTGATGGTAACGTATTAAATATCGTACCTAAATTTTATGGCAATCCCTTAGGCAAAGCTAGAGGAGCTTACAGTATATGTGTTTCCAAAGACTGGAAAACTGTAAAAGCCGCGCTTATTACACATTTTGGTGATCAATCAAACGGATTACTGTTTGATTGATATCAATTAAGGCAACATGCCAGTAAATCTCCATTACAATATTATGTAAGAGTAATGTCAAATATAAGTGCTCTTCATAATTATATAGATACAAGCAGATCCATCGAACTAAGCAACTAGTACAATTAAGAAATATTTTTATAACTTGCATGCTTTAAAAATATTTTTAACAGGTTTAAAAAAATCTCTTGGTTCTACTATACGTCCTATGAAACCAACAAATTTAGCAGAAGCTAGACTATATATTATATCTGAAACAAATATTAGGCATTTACAAACACCACAGCAGTTTGAAAATTCTAACATAAATAGAAATAAGTTATCAAACTCTCAATTTAGATATAATAATTTAAATCATCATAATTTCTTCAGTCAAATAATACAAATGCAAATTAACATTTTCTTCGTGGCCCAATTAATATTTAACTAAGGCCGATATCAAAAATATTTTACAAATAAACAAGTATTTGGTCGTCCCAGAAATCCAACGAATGTTTGAAAACCAAATTCAAGAATTGCCCAAAATTTAACAAAACCTGTATACATGAGTGGTATATCACAGGGTACAAATAGATATTATAGTTAAATAATTATTTTCAACTATATAATGTAGAAGGTCCCTATAAGGACCATACAAACTTTACCAATCAAATTGAATCCATTACCCAAAACAGAACTATTCTGAAATGCAAACCGATAACAACTGTCTTAATGACCAAAATTTTCACGATACCGAGCTGTCCGAAATAATCACACAGAAATATATTAAATTTATGGTAGAAAAGATCTGCCATACATTAAAAATTCCAACCTACCTTTAAAACTCTTAATTGACACCGGAGCAATAAAATCTTTTTTAAGCTCTGAACTAGCCGAAAATTATTTTCATCATTATATATAAAGGAATCTTTTTCAATATCATCCATTTTCCAAACCAGCTTTTAGCGAATTTACTTCTAAAGAAACCAATTAGATTTTATTTATTTAAATTTCACAATTTTTTCGATGGCCTTATTGGCTCCGAAACATTAAAAGAGTGAATGTTTAATTATACTTACAAAAATATGTATTAACAATTTATACATTTTTATTCAAATACTATCGACACCTTAAAAGTTCTAGTAACTATGACAAACGGTAACTTTAAAATTAATGACACTAAAATATCCAAATGTCTTATCCCCGCATGTATCACAACAGTCCTTCAAAGTTACGCTTCAGTCGAACTCCATAATAATTCACAACTACATCAAGAAATATGTTTATACCCCATTATTTGTAAAACCGTTCGATCGAAATAAATTCGAATTATTTAACATCGTCACAGTCGAAAAATCACTTAATGAATGAATGAATGAATGAATTGACCTTATACGAACATAACACATGAATCCTGAAGAAAGATATATTGAAAAACAACATCAAACATTTTTTGATATTTTTCACCGCAAAAATTCAAAATTAACATTTACAAATCAAGTAAAACACTAAATAGAAACAACAGAATAAAACCCACTATACACAAAATCTTATCGATAAAATGTTACAAGGTATTATTAGGCCAACCAATTCCCCGCAGTACTCGCCCATTTAGATAGTTCGCAAAAAAGCAGATGCATCTGGAACAAGTTGGAAAAATCAGTACTTTTCTACTCTAGATTTGGCAAGTGGCTTCCACCAAATTGAAATGCACCCCGATGAGATAAAAAAAGACAGCCATTATTGTCGAAAGTGGACATCTCGAGTATATAAGAATGCCTTTCGATCTAAAAAACGCTCCCGCAAACTTCCAACCAATGATAGACAACGTTTTAAGAGACTTAAATAACAAAATATGTTTTATCTATATGGATGACATTATTGTCTATTCTACTTCCCTGTAACAATACACGTTTAATTTAAAAAAAATGTTCCAAAAACCTCTCAAAAGTATTCTAAAAATTCAATTAGATAAATAAATGAAGTAGCATTACCCCTCAAGGACTCAAACCAAACTCCGACCAAATTCAAACTATTCTAAAAGATCCGACTCATCCGAGATTTTATTCCAAATATCGCTAAAATCACTAAACTCTTGACAAATTGCTTAAAAAAGATTTTGTCTATTCATGTTAATTATCCTTTATATATGAAAACAGTCGAGGACTGTAAATTCTTCTTAATAAACGAACCTCCCTTACAGTACCCCGACTTTTCTAAAGAATTTGATTTAACTACTGACGTAAGCAATGTTGCCTTAGGTCGTGTTCTCTCACAAGAACCCATAGGTTAGGTTATATAAAGCTATCGCGTATACGTCAAGAACTCTTAATGCATCCGAACAAAATTATTTCACTAACGAGAAAGAACTATTAGCTATTGTTTATACTCTCGATACTTTAGGACTTACCTTTTAGGTAGAAAATTTAAAATAATAACAGATCGTCAGCCTCTTCTATGGCTTATGAATTAGAAGAATTTGATTATGAAATAATATATAGAAAGGCAAGGAAAATAAAAATGCCGACGCGCTATTCCGCGTCGATATAAATGTAAACGATATCGATAACACTTCGTCGTCAGCTGAAAGTGATGACAATGGCACAAACCCTGACTTATCGCCTGTTTTACGTTATATGCAACAATTTAAGAATAATCCTATGTTGCAATTTCAAGAACTAGTCAAAAACCACCTCTTACAGAAAATCAGATTGATTTAATAAATAAACCCTTGACCGATATTCAATCAATAATTGGACGAATTGATCCTGACGAAAATAACCATAATGAAATTATGCATACCAGTGCCGAAGACCCTATTTTGACAATTAATATTATCGAAAAACTGCTTGATTACTTTTTATGCTAAAATATAATATTAAAGTAACATAAATCTGAGTATAGAAATTCAAACATTTTTTGAAAAAAATGTTAATTGGACTAGATAGCACATCTACGTCACAAAAGAGTCTTATCAAGGACGGCTAATTCAATTTATAAAAGAAAACGCTGAATCAAAACGACAATATGTATTTTATTTCCAAAATGATGACAAAAAAACTTTATACATACAAATGTGTAATTTTATACCTCGAACTTAACAAATTACTTTGCGATTTTACAAAAACTGAAAGACAAACAAGTCTTATAAAAAACTGAAATGAAGATATTACTAATCATAGAGGTATTCGTGAGACTATCGGTCAACTTAGAATAAAATATTATGAGCCCAAATCAAACGAAGGCGTTAGAAATTCTGTAAAATTGTTCTATTTGTCAACAAATAAAATATGAACGTCACCCACCATTAATAAAACTACAACTCACTCCTAAAAAACCATTCGAAACAATTCATGTGAATAGTTTTAAATTTGGCAGTACAGCGGCTTTATCTATTTGTGATAGTTTTTCACGATTTGGACAAGCATTTATTTTACCAAGTTTATCCGCTTTATGTGTTTATCAATCACTCTTACAATTTGTTTTAAACTATAATATACCCTAAAATATTGTCTCTGATAAAAGTACTGAGTTTAATCAGAACCTAATAAAATAATTTGCTAAATTATATAAAATTAACTGGCATCATATTTCACCTTTAGATCAGCAATTCTATAGTTGAAAGATTTCATTCAACAATCTTAGAACACATGCGTATATTGTCTTTGTTAAAATCTGATTTGAACCCATTCGAAAAATAAAATTTTACTATTCTTGGCAATAATAATTCTATACATTCAGTAACAAAACAAAAACCAATAGATTTAATTTTTTGTCTCCAGTTAAAGGAACCAATCGATATTGATAATTATACTCTATTAATTAATTATCAATTACACAAACATAAAGAACTGATGAGTAAATTATATAATAAAATACATGAAAAAATATCTCAACATAAATCAAATATTATTGTAAAAGCCAATGAAAAACAAAACGATCCCCCTGATATAGCAAAAATAAATCCTTTATACAAACCTGAACATGTTTAACAAAGTAGCGATTTAACAGTTACCACTGCAAAAAAGACATATCATAAACAGATATTCAAAAAACTCCAGAAAATAGCAGATAAACCCCTTTTACAGGCTGGCGACAGTACTTCACCTAATGAACGCACAGAAAGTTCAAGTGCAGAATCTTAGTACCAATCCCGGTATCCTACCATTAAAATTGGACACCGCAAAAATCAAAATTGCCCCTCATACCTTTTTGTGTTATGTTAATTTAAATTCTCTAAAAATAAGTTAACTTAATCAACATCCAATATCAAAAATTAGAAGAAACTATAAATAGTTCGTCTTTCACACATCGGCTTACTTTATATAAACCATATAAACACTTAAATTACAAAGTAAACGGAGTTATACAAAAAATTAATAATTAACCCTCTGGGATCACTTGTTATATGTTACAGGAAATCTAGATCAAGATGATGAAAAAGAAATTCATTGTAACATAGAACTCGAAAATATTCAAAATAAAATTATGCAAAAACTAAATAAACAAATGTCATTAACCTCTAACTTAAAGCATATATTAATAAGATTATGTTAAACCAGATTAAACTTAATTTAAGACGCTTAATTAAATTCTTTAAACGATATAAAAAACGCTATAAGTTTTGCGGCTCTTAAAACTCTACATTGTAACATGATATCTCCAAAATAATTACACGTTACAGTAAAACAACTATAAAAATCACATAACACCTTCAGTTATTATTTTCTAAAAAATATTATCTTAAATATTATATTATAGTAGAAACAAACATTTTTGCAAAAGAAAATAAAATGTTTTTATTTAGAAAAATCTGTTTTCCATTCCTAATAAAAATTAATCCATTATTATGCCACCCTCAACTTACTTTGTGATAAACCTGGACCAGTACCGGTAACAAAATGAAGAGTGCCTTGACCTCCAGCCGAATTACCTTTACAAGAACAATCGCTTCCTATCTACATATGAAAATTCTGATTGCGTTACGTCATTTCTGTGTCCCAAAAATAAATTGGATCAATGCCAGCAAGTACCAGTTAATGTTGCGAGACCAATTGTTGAAGAAATAGATCTCGCCCACTACATACAAGTTTTGCCCAAAAATCAAAAAACAGCTCGGAGTGCCCTCATAGAAACTATGACACTAAATATTTTATTGACAGCGATTATCAACTCATTTGTGCAGGAAATCCAGCCAACCGTTCATAATATCATTCACGAATTAGAAGAAAACTTCAGTTGTGATATTCTGAAATCCAAAAACAAGATAGAACTCTCCCATCAACACCCAGTTTATCTATAAGAAAACCACAGCCACAACCCATGAGATGGTATACTTGCGGACGTACAAGTTATTCTGCTAGTCAGTGCCACACTCCCCCATTGAATCGCCAAAATTTCCAACGTAATTTTAGTTGAGGGTTTCAAAGACAATATCAATACCATACACCTAACGGATCTCAGCAGTCTAGTAATTACCCCTAAAATCAATATAGATCTCAATAAGCCAGCGGTCTCTCGCAAAGTAAACAGAATCCCTAACAATATAATAATTCACCACAATATCGCCCTCTATTAATTAATAAAAATTCAATTTTCCGTCCTAATCAACAAAGGATATATAAAAAACATATAAAGGACATATAAGGCCAATGCTAGCGACTATTTGCACCGCAAAGTTCTTAATTCTAATAAAATCTACTATAACGATTATGAAAACCAAAACTATGACTGTCAACAAGATTATCCCATCCAAGATTACGGCTACTAGCAGTAACCAATAGAGTCAATAGACCACACAAATCATCAGGATTTTCTCCATCTTCCAGGGAACCATTACCCCTCGGACCAAAACTACCCGGATCAACTTTCCCGAACAGACGTTTCTTTAAGCCCCTTCCTCACCATGAATTCTAAAAACCTATATTACGTCAAAGATTCTACTGAATGATACTGATGTTACTCATAGATTCCGGCACGGAAATTCTTTTTTTAAAGAAAACACTGTTCAAAATTTTCGAAAAAGGTCACCTGAAAACATAACCGTGTAATGGATTACTGATCAAAAAATCTAGCAATGAATCAACCCTTGTCCTTTTCGCTTCTAATATCCTTATACAGTTTATATTTATAGACAATGATTTCGACGGTATTTTGGCTTTAAACGATTTAAAATAAAAGTAATTGGTTAGCAATTTTAAAACAATTTTTTTACTTAAAGTAAACTTTGAATCAAGAATTCAAAATATTATCTCAATAATTGCAACAAAATTTTACAAGAATTTTTAAATCGAAGTACGATCTTGCTAAGAAAGAGACAAAGTTAGACTTTCACATGCTTTAGTACGAGTAAATGAAAAAGGTGAATTTTTTACGTCAATTGTCAATACCAATGCGATAGCAAAAAACATTGACTTTACAGGTATATCATTAGACCCTATAAATGACACCTCTGATCCAATAAATAATTTTAAAACAGAATAAAAGAATGTCAGCATGACAGAACATTACAAATAAAAAAGCTGTTAAGAACCGTACATTTACTTTGAAGAAGACGCACTTTTTTTTTACAAATAAAATAAAACATACGATAGGAACAAACAATGCTCGCCTTAATTTTATCAAATCGTACAGGTACAGGTCAACAAAATGTTAGACGAAGGTCTCATCCGTCTTTCTATCTCACCATGGTCTTCGCCAGTCTAGGATCACACAAAGAAACTCGATGCTTCTGGGAAACAAAAATGTGGATAATAAGTACCATTTATATAATATATCTGACTTTCTTGACCAACTAGGGAAGTGCGAATATTTTACGACCCAAGATCTCGCCTCCGGATTCCACCAAATCGAAGTCGGCTCTAAAGACATCACGAAGACAGCTTTCTCGGTAGAAAATGACCACTACGAACTTATTCGTATGCCCATTGGCCTTAAGAATACTCCGTGCATCTTTCAACGAGTCTTTGCCCAATAGGCAAACGCCTCTAAGACCTTATGTAATGCCCAATAGGCAAATGCCTTTACGACCTTATGTAATTCGAAAACCAAATATTCGACAATAAAATGTGAATTGCTTGCAATTGCCTGGATAAATTCTTCGGGCCATATCTTTTTGGAAGGAAATTCGTTTTCGTTACAGACCCTCGATCCTTAATATGGTTCTTCTCAATAAGAGATCCAGGAAGTCGTTTAGCTCGATGGTGTCTGAAACTTGAGGAGTAAGACTACAAAAATTTTACTAATCGCTCTGTATCAATTTAAACGTTTTATTTAATCGTGGGTATTAGAAAACAAAATGGATAAAAGTGGCTAAAACAAAAAATCGGGGGAACCGAAGAATTTTTCGTTTCTTAAGTGTTTGTAGATAAAATTAGATAAAATCAAATTTGAAAAAGCTGAAAAAATTTCTTTTGTGTTTTGGATACATGTTCTTTTGTTTGACATATTAGTGTGTACACTTCTATTATAGTATTCATAACAAACGAAGAGTTCGCAGATTGAAGGTGACCAACTCGAATTACGAAGTTAATTTTTATTTTCTTTTATCCTGAAGTATTGTACTCATGAAAAAAACATCCTCCGAGATTTTTTCAGATTTTGACGTTTCAGGGTCATATGCGGATGATCTGGTAATATTTTGGTAAAAATCCAGTACGGCAAAACAAAATTGCGGCTTAGTAAAATGTTACAAAAATTATTACTAAAAAACGACTTATCCAATTTATCTCAAATTGGTACGGATCCAGAATGGCGGAACAAAATGGCGGCTTAATAAAATATTTAAAAATTCATCCTGGAAAAAAAAGCTACTTAATCACACTCCCTTAAGTTTTACAAATCTTCACGTTTTAGCATCCCTATGTGACAAGAATTATGTTTTATCAATTCCGTCGGTCTGTCTGTCAGTTTGTCTGTCTGTCTATCAGTTCGCGACGTAGCTTAAAAACTACTTATTTACTTCAAATTTTAGCCAAAAATGAAGAATCATATATGAATGACCTGGTACCATTTTGATGCTAATCGATTATGACAAAACAAAATGGCGGCCTGGTGAAATATTAATAAAGAACTACTTATCCAATTTATCTCAAATTTTACACAAAAATCTAATATTTTGTAGGAATCAACTGGCAAAATTTTGGTAGAATCCAAGATGGCGGAACAAAATGGCGGCTTAATAAAAGATTTAAAAATTAAGTCTAAAAAACTACTTAATTGATTAACTTTAAATTGTATGCTATAACTGACTGTGGTATAGAGATGAACAAGTAAAACTGTGATACTAACTCAAGATGGCGGTACAAAATGACAGTCAAATAGAACAAGGAATCGACCTGTAATATTTTTGTATGAATGCAAGACAGCAAAATAAATTGGCGGCCTAATAATTTCTTAATATCTACCCTTCACACCTTCAACTTTTGAAAAATCCTGACTTTGTTCATGTAATGTATCTTTGAAAAAGTTCGCATCATATAGGATTTTTTTTTAATTAGATATTTTTGAAAATTAACATTGGCAATAACTTTTGCATCATTAAGTATGAAAAATGGCTTATTCGAAAATAGTCACGTGACTCGTGTTAGTTGACAAAATTGACATTTATTTATGAAAATGGCAGAAAAACGGCTTATTTGCTAAAATATAAAAAAGGCTTATTAAGAAAAGTTGTTTGTTTTTTTTAGTTTTACATAAGTATACCGAATTTTGTCCCAATTTTTTTTTCGAAAATTCTAAAAAATAATTATTTTATTAGTTGAAAAAATGATTATTTGAGTAACCACACCAGTATATTAATTTGTAATATCTAAATATTACATAAAAACTCTCTTTCCGAGACAAATAAAAATCGCTTATTAAATGTAGGTTAAGCCTGATGCCAAGTTGGCGTGATTTTAGGAATCTACGGTACAGATTACAATTTTTTTATATCAAATACATGGCATAATACAAAAAAATAAAATAACAAATTGGAATTGCCACCCAAATCTCGGTATAATTAGGTAAAACTAAAAAATAAACAAGTTTTCTTAATACGAGTTTTTCATATTTAAGCAAATAAGCCCTTTTTTATTAACAAATATCACTTTTGACATGTAAAGCAAGTATTGTGACTATTCTCGAATAATCCATTTTTCATACTTAATGAAGCAAAATGTATTACCTATGCTGAATTTTGACAAAGTGGCATAATATAAAAAAAAATGATTCATGTGATTATATATATATATATATATATATATATATATATATATATATATATATATATATATATATATATATATATATATATATATATAGTTTTTTTCCTTTTTTTTTCTTTTTCCAGATGCATTGTCGGTAAGCCTTTTTTGAGAATAATTTGTAAGATACGAATGACCTGATGACTGATGTAAGTAATTTCAAAAACGCAATCTGATAGTTGACGGCATGATCCGTGTTACAAACTGTGTCTGTTGAGTTGTAGACAATTTCTTTTCATAGGCTGATCCTGTATTTTCGCATTTCTTGGGTAAATGCGATCTATTAATTGCTGGACGGTTGTCACTAATATGTCCAGCTGGTCTGCGGTAATCATCATACCGTCTTTTAATGAAATATGACTTTCCTATTTTCAATAACAAATCAGAAAATTTCACAGATACATCCTTCCAGATATGCTCGCATATTTTTAGCATCAGTATTTCTACTGCGGGACACAACATGATATTTTCAGGCAGGTTTTAATTTCGTCAGTTTTGGTTCCTCTAGGCGCCACGGGAAAAGTTTGGCGAAAGTCTCCTACCAACAGCACTGTCTTAAAAGGTTCTATTTATAGCCTCAACATCTTCCTTGTGCCCCATTGTGATTTTATCACACACAATAATCTTAGGACTCTTTAAAATTTCAGCCAGATTGATTAGCTTCGATATACAGGATATAAACGTTTTTGTATGTATCAGATAGAGTGACAGCGGTTTACCAGTATCTCCTGGAGCATCTAAAAAGAAAAGTCGTCGCTCGTTTGTTTCGACACTGGCTATAATTATTTCGTACGTTAATTTTCGCCCAATGGTGACCCTTTTTAAAGGTCGCTAATCTTAAATTGCGTAGTCTGTTCGGTTGTGACAAACTATGTTCCTGGAGCGTATGGCTACCTAATTCCAAGATCGCTTCTTTATTTACATATAGGCGCTTATAGTACAATTCACCAAATCATTCCTGAATATCACTATCAGCCTCGCGCTGAATTTACAGCTTAAAATCTTCGGATAAATAGTCTTTGAACTTTTCACATAGGGTTAATGGATCCGACCCTTGACAGATAACCGACATAATCGTAAACAGGTCTATATATACATAGTATATTGCAAAATGCTTCCAGTGCTAATCGTCCACAAGCAAGCGTACGGAGATGATTGCACTCTGTAGTATTAGAATGCACCGTGTAACTCTGTCCAAAACATATACTTTGGACACCTGGCCATCCATCAACATTAGTTCCTCTTTTTCTTAATTCAAATTTAATACTTTTGATCCAAACGTAATATGTAGTAAGTAGCACAACAGGCGGGGTTTTCCGTGACCTTGAAAATTGATAACATGTATCTATCCGCCCAATGACTGTGGCGTACTGCGACTTCTTGTAGAAGTGGTCAACAATGACCAGAGGCTGAAGGAATGAATAACGAGGAAGATGTAAGACGAGATCATGGTGCAAGACATGTTTGTTAAGGAATGATAGGTGTTATGAAGGAATGTATAGGATTTTTGAGATCATCGAAGCTGTAGTTAGTAGGAATTTAAATGAGGATGGATGAGATCATGGTAGTTAAGGTCAGCCTGACTTTGAAACAAATACAAAAAAAAACAATAGGAATTGAATTATTTGTTTAAAAAAAGTCTCATGTTAAAATTTGATCTCGAATCTCCCAAGTGTAAGTCGGAAATGTCGCCACTGAGCTAACAAAAGTTTAGGAATAAAATGTAGTAATGATGTTTGACTGCTGACGTGTTTATTTAAATTAGATGACGCTGTAAGAAAAGTTAAGTATTTGTAAAGTATGATTTAGTGTGTGTATGTGTTCCAATATTGGGACATGTTTAGCCTTATTTATGTTATCTTTCTCTTATCTTTCTCTAACTTGTACAAATCTAATCTTGTGTGTATGATTTCTATTATTTACTGAACCAAACAATGCTTTCAATTGCGTAATCTAAACGTAACCTTTTGATTTTTAAATTATTATTCTTTAAAGGAGAATAAAGGCATATATAAAATTGTTTACATTTTAAAACAATTGTTTTGTTCAGTGGCGTGCGTATTTTACTATAAATCTTAACGTGTTAAATTAAAATATGTTTCAATAACTAATTTACAAAATTTATGCAACATTAGGTTTATCAATTCAAGAGTTATGTTTTTGTCAAGGCCAAATACTTTATTGCCTTTACGTTTTAACACTTTTTTAGATAAATAAATATGTGATTTTTTGCAATTGAAGGGTACAAGCTTTCTTTGAAGTAAACAAGTGACAGGATTTGTCTGTTGCACTTCCGTTATGGAAAAAATTTCGGGAGTAGTACACCTCTTAATTTGGAGATCCTTACATGATCACCCACATTAAATTTTGGTTTCACTGACATTTTAATTCTGCTATATAGAGTGTTAAGTAAAACTTTACATCTCGTTCGATATTCCAGCTGGCTTAAATTCAGTGGTAGTGTGTTTTCGGTGATTATAAACATTGACAACATCTTTAAGAATGTTTAACCATTTATTGGATCCGCGAAGACTAAATTGTTCCCAGATTAGTCCTTTCACTTATCCACTCGCTGGATAAGTGACACCTTCTTTTCGCTTTTGCAAGAAACAACATAGTGGATACGTCAAATTTTCGCGCTAGATTTTGTATTTCTTTGCCTGTAAATTCAGCTTCTGAGTCTGTACACAAATGAAGGGACATTTGAATACGTAGTACTTTCTCAAGGGTTTCGGCTATTTCTTGTGCATGTGCCCAAACATTCTTGGGGAAACAGTTTATTACAACCAATATGTATTTGTAACCATTATTTTCCTTTCATATCAACTAATTACTTTTCGTCGTTTAAAGTTTATTAGAGCTGGTTTGTGTATTTCAGCAACAATCTTTCTTTTTGCATCAGTAATATTTTTGGACATTTTTGTATTTTGTATGATATTTTCTTCTCGCAACTGTTCAATATTGGAATTGATTTCGTTCGTGTGATCTGTATTACGCGACGTCATAGAAGCAACTAACAATTTCACTCTTTCTACAAACTTATTTGGATCATCCCAAAAGACATAATCTATAGGGTTATTTGAAACCCCCATTAACATTCCCTAATCCTTTTTGGATTTTATTTGCTGCTTCTTAGATTCAGGCTTTTTCTGGTGTTCTATTATTGATTCAAAAATTTTAAAAAATTTTTCATTTTTGGTAGATTAAATACTTTTCTAAACATACGATTTAAATAGAATGCGTGCATATATCCCCTGTATAAAAAGTTGGAACGGTTTTGTTAAAGACAATCCACACAATCCATTGGTATTTTTATATCTATTGCTTGCAACTAACAAATCAGGACCATACAAATCCAGTGCTTTATCACCTATACAAAATCGTTGGATAACTTCTTGAAATCTAACTCAAAAATTAGCATTGGAGAGTTTGCTGTCTGGGACATTTTTCTTAACATAGGTTAGTGGAAGGTTATGATATTGGCTACAAAAGTCATTAAGTTATTTTCCTGAATATTTTCTTTTCAGCTTTCCTTCGTACTCTTTTTGTTTTCGGGCTTCTTCCATTTCGAAGTCACCCTGAGCATCTTTTAATACGAATTTCCGTAAGTCACGCGGTTTAGTCACTGAATAGCTTAGCTTTCTTTTTCAATTTGGTATCTTTTGCTAAGGTGTATGATAAGAAAACAATCCTTTAGGCGTGCCCTTGAATAGTGTCGAAGTTGATAAAAATATTCTTATTATACTTTTTCAAGGAATCGTCATTTAAATATTCATTTTTCAGTAAGTTGATGTATTTTAGAGAAATGTTTTCTTCTGACTCACTGTCTTGACCTGCATAAAGTTTTGGTGGTAGAGATGTTACAGATATGATACAATTGGCTCCAATTATTTTCAGTTTATAGATGATTCGTTAGAGGTTAAAATAAAATTTCACGAGCTTCCAAGGTATACTTCAAAAGATTTATTTTTGTTTTAATACGTTTTCTTTAAGTGGTTAATTTTCTTTTGTCTACAATTTTTAACGTTGTATCGTGGTGTTCAATGTTTAGAGAGTAAATAAATTATTTAGCCGAAACTAAAGATATGTATAGCTATTGAAACAACATCTATATCTGCCATTATTTATATTATTATCCTTTAAGATTTAAACGGCTTCCCAGTCTGACAGAAATAAAAACAATCGATATCATTCTCTAATAACCTCTTGTTTGTCGCAGTCAACGTCATCAAAAATGAAAACCCAGTTCGGTTTAGTCTCAGAGGGTGTTATGATATTCTCATTATTATCAAAAACATATAAATCGAAGCCCTTGACTGGTTTAAATAATTTCTGTAAATAGAGGTATTTCAGCTGATATAAAGACTTTGCACACAGGTAAAACATTTTCAAATTTTAATCTATTTGGATGTTCAAGCGAACTATACACTATGTTTGTTTTACCGCAGTTACTGGAGCCTGCAATAATGCATCGTAATGTAGATGGTAATAATACACTGTGTTTGTTTTCTGTGCTGACTTCGAGCGTCGCTTTTTCATTTACAATTTTTTCATTGGGGCTATGTATATGACAAAGATGAAAACACAAATAGTTTAAAAACAACTAGCAAGGTAAAATATAGTCAGGAAACTGCTCTTTTTCTTACAGTAATTATATGAGAGATGGGATATTATATTAAACGTAAAGATACGCAGTAGGAAGGGATCTGTGTGAACCTGTAAAGATCATGATATAGCCTATCCAGGAGAAATGACTTATCACATCGTTATGATACAGACAAAGTTTTATTGAAAAAAACTTTAAAGTGAATTCGCGCACATAATGCATTGTGGGAGGAAAAACTAGCTGCTGGAGCAATGCAAAGTAAAATTAAACTCGGAATTGGTGGAAGAATCACACTAAATAAATTTAAGTATTTTGAATAATAACCAGTCTTTTAGTTAATCTTCAAGGCAAAACAACATAACTTATGAAAGTAAAATCAACATGCAACAAAGTGCTAAAGCAATGGAAGGCTTTTTATTAAAAAAAAAATGTTATAGCGACAATGAAAGACTACCAAAAATACGACGTAAGCATGAGATAGCAAAAAATCAAAAAATAAAACTGTTTCTAAAGACGACTATGAAGAAGACATAAAAGAAAAACCCGAATTTGGTATATTCGAGTCACAGAAAAATAAGGAAAAAATGTTAAAGCCAACTTCTACAGATACAACTGTCAATACTATAACCACAGTTGAAGGTAAAAAACGATAAACGAAAATGCAATTGACAATAATAATAAAAAACGTAGAATTTTAGAAAAAGAACTTATACGAAATTTATTAAGAGTATTACAACAGTCAATCAAACGATGACGATGATTTTGAATATGATGGAAAACAGTCAAAAGAGTTGTTGACGTTGTCGAACTCAATTAGGAACAGTTAACAACGCAAGGGCAGCTAATAAACAATTACAATACCATACAAAACACGCATATGGACAGGTTTCGAAGAAAAAAGAAGTCCCATAACATTACCCCAACATGAAAAACTTTGAAAATCCCCCATTTTAGAGGAGTCTTATTCTAAAATTTGAATTAGATGTTATTAATTTGGACAATGATGGAGTACTGGGAACTCATTGGACGGCCTACAGGAAGTCTAGAGAAAAAATTGTTTGATAGTTTGAAAACCTAAGACCTCTATTAGAAATTCAAAATTATTTTAATTCTAATCAACGTTGTAACACATTTACATTGTAACAATCTTTTAATACTGTAGACTTGGAGCAGTTATGTTTAAAATTTTTAAATTCTGTATTTAAATAATAAATAAATAACTTATCCTACCGTAGGGTTCTTATGAGATCACTGATATAATGTTGTTATATATATATATATATATATATATATATATATATATATATATATATATATATATATATATATATATATATATATATATATATATATATATATATATATATATATATATATATATATATATATATATATATATATATATTTAAAGTTAAAATGCTATTTGTATTAAGTGTAACTTAGTAACAAGTTTCTATAATAATGGAGAGCCTGTTAATATAATTCATATTTTTATCCTAGGACAAAACCGACAAACGTGATATATTTACTAACAAGCACGAGTTACATTGATGAAATTTTACTTAAAGTAACATGTCAAGGTGGAAATTTGTGATAGGGTTACATTTGAAAAAACACACTTAAGATGGTTTTTAATCTATTTCACAAATCCGTTTAATCCTATTAGTAATATTTACCCTCAAGACGATCAAAAGGATGTGTATACATATCATTCCAATAAGAGAAACACGTTCAGTTCAAAAGAGAAAATGAAATAACTAACACCTGAGATTAAAAAACTCTTAAATTCGTGAGGATTTAAGCTGAAAATAAAAAAAATCAAAATTGAGAAATCTCGTTTATCTAGCTGGTTTACTCAAATAGTTCTACATCTTCACAGAATTTCGATTTTATTAAAATGTAAATTTAGATATACAGAGGAGAAACCAACTACCTTAGCAAAGAAAAAATGAGTTATAATATTTTAAATGTTAAAGAGAGTTTTTTGCATGATGACTCAGTAACCAGTTATCAGTATTATACTCATCAGCCGTACTCATCGGCCACTATAAACGATAATGATGAAATTCGATTACCGATCCAAACACAAAATCTTTACACGTTACCAAGCCAAAGTGTTTTCTACATCGAGAGAAAATTAGTGAAGAAGACAGATAGCAGTTTTGCTAAAGAGGTACATTTTATCTATAACGACATTGTACATCTGTTTAACGAAATTCGCTACTAACTAGGAGGGTTATTGATTGTGTTAGAAATCCCGGAATAACCATCACTATGAAGAATTATGTCTCTTTTATCGAAACCGAAAGCAAGAATTTACAAAACGTCAAATGAGAAGTGAAGAATTTACCATCATTATTGGATTCGAAAAGAAATTTTAACATTTGCGTACCTTTAAAAACGCCAGTGGGATTTGATTTTGATTTTCACAAAATCATCATAAACCTATGTCAAGAATAAATTTTGATACGAAGTAATTCCTACTTTAACGCAATTTCTGTAACAGAAGAAAAAAAGGAAAAATACACACTAACACTAAGCAAACTATCATGGAAAGCGCCTTATTTAACAATTTGAAAGTAATAGAGTGCTGACGATTGCTTTCGAGGATAGGAACTGTACGAATATCCTCAGCTACAATTACCAAAAATTAATCCATTGGTTGCTAAGGCGTCAAATCAATTGGAAAAATCACTATTTATTATTATTATAAGATTTCAGACTGATAAGCTTGTAGTAGTAAACTTAAAGGTCTGTTTAAATTCATAAATATTTCCCTACAAAAATTTAAATTTAGACTCTGGCAGTAATAAATATGCGATTCTGTACGATGCGTTTACACAATTCCAAAAATCCTACTACTATCGTCATATGAGTCATCCATGTTTTACTTCTAAAAGCTTCAAATTTGCTCCGCTGACAGTCATCGATTGGTCGCGACAAAGTGAAGACATTTAAAACAAACATCGTCTAGCAAAATACAGCACTGTAAAAGTATTTTAAAATAACACAAACAGCTAAAAGCTAAGAGGATGTATATTTTGGATGTACAGGAGTTCCGATATAATGACAGCGGTTTTACATGCAGGGAAATCTCCATAATAAATATTAATAATGGTAAGGTGTTTCATTGTTATATAAATCTGGGCATTCTACTACTATAATTAAACACTACTATAATCAAGCACATAAAATGGACCACCAAAAATATTAATAAGCTTTGTTGTGACTACATTGATGCCGATAAAAATTACCCTATAAACGTCTATCATTATTTATAAAAACATATTATTAAAAAGAAATATGATAACGTTTTTGATAAAAATGTTCAGAAAAAAAGTTGGCTCTGCGCCATCTAATTTAAACAAACACACGTCCGCAGTCAAACATCATTACTTCATTTTATTCCTAACCTTTTGTTAGCTCAGTTGGCAAATTTCCAACTTACGCTTGGTAGATCCAAATTCAAATCGTAACATGAGATTTTTTTTTTTAAATAATTTTCTTTTCCCTAGTGCTTCTTCGCATTTGTTTCCAAACTAGACTCACGTTGACTAGCATGATCTCTTCCAATCTCATTAGAATTCGTACCAACCGCAGTTCGGCTCCAGTGATCTCATACATGTTATACACTTTACATTTCTTACTCACCTTACCTACGATGATCTCATCTCACATCATCCAATCCGAACGTCCAAAGTGACGCACAGTCAAGGCATTTTGGGTACGTTTATGCAGATACCTAGACCCACCCGTAAAAGAAGAAGGTCATACAATAATTGGACTAAGATTGTTAGGGTCAGCATCTTCCCTGCCCACAGCATGTTTTAGATGTTTATATTTTTCTGCGCGTAATTTGGACTGATTACTTCTTATCTAAGTGAGTCTTTCAGTGTCAATCTTGGAGTACCAAAAATTGGCTAAAATCTGATCGAAAATAGATGAGACGATTAGTCATCCCGTTTCTAATCACACTGGCCGATAAGATTTTTCTAACACAGGCCAGCTCATTATTTTCACAATGGAAATACCCTCCCAATAATAAAAAAAATATTCGGAAAACCCTAATACGTACCATTTTTTCATAGCCCAATCAGAAACTTTTATATTGGCAGGTAAACAATTTTATTGTGGGGCGGCTAAAATGGGTCCATTTTACAACCGAAAAATTACCTAGACTGGGTTGTTTACAACATTAGACATAAAATAAACATTAAACATCACTCTTCTGTTGAGTTTCGAATTGAGTGGTTCTCTGTATATCGATAAGCAAGTGTAATTTCTCCTGACAGATTTTATTATATTTGTGGAGAATTTCTGGTGAAATCACGAGCCAGGTCATTTTCCGAAAATGTAAAAAGCCTACTTTAAGTATTTTAGTGTGTTAATTGGGGATCAAGATAAGCGGTGGGCTCCCCAGGTGTGCTGTGGTGTGCTGTGTTAGTTGTGGTATATCATATATCAAAAACTGAAGGTTATTCCAAAAAGGGAAAGCACAATATGGAATATTAAAATTTGCAATCTGCCATACAATCTGTTCCTCATAACGCAGATTTGCCAGTGCCGATTGCGCCTTTAAATTGGCAAGCTTTGATTTGGGAGATAATGGAGATAACGCAACATCAGGCAGCTCGGAAAAACAGTGCACCGATCCCACTTTTACCACAGGTCCCAGTTCCGGCGAGTCACATTTGAATTAAATGATTTAGTTCGTAATTTGGGGTTATCCAAGCAACAGTCAGAACTTCTCGGTTCCCGTCTTAAGGAATGGAACCTATTGGCCACAGAAACAAAAATTACGAATTTTAGAAAAAGGAATGCTATGTTTTCTGAATTCTACAGTATGGAAAATTCGTTGCGCGTGTACTGATATAGACAGTTTAATGCAAGAACTTGAACATTCTCCCCGTGAGTGGCGCTTATTTATAGACTCATCTAAATATAGCTTAAAAGCTGTGTTATTGCATAATGGAAATTTAAAACCCTCTATACCAGTTGCCCATTCAGTTGCAACGAAAGAAAATTATGAAAATATGCGCACGACTTTGGATAAAATAAACTACAATAGGTATGAATGGCAGATATGTGGGGACTTAAAAGTTATAGCGATTTTAGTGAGACTCAACAAGATTTACAAAATATTGCTGTTTTCTTTGTTTATGGGACAGTCGTGCAATAAATCAGCATTATATAACAAAAATTTGGCCAGAAAGAAGCGAATTTCAACCGGGATCTCAAAATGTTAAATTTGTATCTCTTGTTGATCCCACAAATGCCATTTTGCCTCCTCTTCATTAAACTTTAGCTGATGAAAAACTTTGATGGCTTTGAATAAAGATTGTGATGGATTTAAATACCTAAGACAAGTCTTTCCCCAGTTAAGTGATTCCATATTAAAAGAAGGCGTTTCTATTGGGCCACAAATCAGAAAATTGCTGGACGATGTCAATTTTACGGAAAAGCTTACCAGGCAGGAACTCAGAGCATGGAATTCATTTGTTAATGTAGTAAGAGGATTTTTAGGCAACAATATGGATGAAAATTATGAACAATTAGTTAATGAACTCTTAGATGCCTATAAAGCGCTTGATTCCAGAATGTCATTAAAAATTCACTCCATTCCCATCTGTCATTTTTTCCTAAAAATTTGGGAACTGTTAGTGACGAGCAGGGTGAAAGGTTTCACCGAGATATCAGAACAATGGAAATTCGGTACCAAGGACGATGGGATCCAGTCATGATGGGTGACTATTGTTGGTTTTTGAAGAGAAAAGATAGGACACCTCATAAACGGAAAAAATAAAGTTTAATTAGTGTCTTAAGTTAATATTTCTCTTGTTTGCTTTTCTCTTAGATGTATGATATGTTTAATAGGCGAAAACTGTAAAAACAGTCAATAAATAGGGTTAAGAATTTTCTGAAATCATTTTTTCTATACATATTAAGTATCGTAACATTCGATATGATTCTACAACTCTAACAAGAAAACCCTACGTGCTACAACTTTCTATTTGTTATTTTCGTATTTGGATAGGTGCATTCTATTAGATTATGCTATTCTAATTTGTGTTACAACAAAAAAAAAATTTTGTCGGCCAGTGTCATTATTCTATACTATAAGTATAAAAACTTGCCGCGCAAATCGTCTTTCTCAAGGGAAAATTTGTGTTTGAATCATACTGAAGTAAATTGATGGAATATCCATCCCTACCACAACAAAATAGCATTAGATCTACGTATTTCACTATTACGAAGCAGTGCGTTCCTGTGGCATTCTAATATAATATCTCGATTTTCAAATTATTCACCTACCAGCACTAAAGCTAAATCATTAGCTGTTGTAGCATTACACCAGCTTGCGTAATCTTTTCCTGGTTTTCTTTCAGGGTGAATTAAAATTTTAATATATATTCACAAGAAGGAATTTTCAATAGTTTTTTTTTTAATCATTTCATCATATGGTCGCCATGGAGCATTTTTTGACGTATCTTGACCAAATTTTGTTTTTAAACCGATGATAACTAAAATTATTGAAAACAAGTCGTCTTTTTATATAGATTTTATAGTATAGTGAACAATGCATCTAATATTACATTAAACACATAACTAATGTTACAATAAACATATAAATTCTCATGTAATGTTTATACAAATACTGCACTTGAACTCAAAAATTACTATCACATCCATATAAAGCCAATACTATCACCAAACGATTATTTTTTTTACGACATCTTGTTTTACAGCATATGTGTTTTCTTACACTAAAACGCACAATGAAACACTTTAATCCTAAATATAATCATACATTGACACGCGATTAATGGATAAGGTTAATAAAAGTGTAAATGTAGGTTGGATGTCAAATATTTTTTCTTTTATTTTTCTCTCGCTTTTGGCGAGCTATACGTGACACGTTGGGTAAAATTACGACAATTCATGAAATAGGACACTATATTTTTAGTAAAATCTGGATGCATAATGAATTTTCATGGATGTTTGGTAAATTTGTGAAGTACTTTTCACGGATGTTTGGTCAATTCGCAGAGTTCTTACATTATTATTATTATTAAAATGTTTTTTATGCATGTAGTAGGGTAAACACATTTTAATACTAAAACATGGATAACAGTTAATTAAAATTTTAACTAAATTAAAATAGCAGAACCCATTTATTATTTTTACAGTTGAAATTATGTAATTTTAATCCAATTTGTGTGGCGGCTTTCCCTCACATTTTATATATGATTTAACGGACCGTAACTTAACAGAGTAATAATTTTACCGAGACTTGTTCTTAATTAAATATTGAAAGTGGTTTCCATTATTTGCCAGTCGATCATAAAACTCCCCCACTGTGTTGCAACATATTCGGTGTTATAAGTGCAAGTCGGTGCGGATTCTTTCGCGAGTTCTACATTTTCTGGACGATTTTTGTATACACGATTCTTCAAATAACCACACAAGAAGAAGTCTAGTCGAGTCATATCTGGGGATCGAGGTGAGCATTCTAAGGAAGGAACTGCATGGCTTCCCTTAAATAATACGGTGAAGCATCATCATGTTGGTACCGGAGTTCACCTACATATCCAGTTTCTTGAATGGCAGGAATTATACGTTCTCTAAGGAGCTCCAAATACGTCAGTCCTTTTAATGTACCTTCTATGAAATAAGGTCAGATAATATTGTTACCCAGTATCTCCGCCCAGATATTTACTTTCTGGGGATGTTGGGATGTTGGGTATGAAGTCCTTCTATCCAATAGGGTTGCCTCTAGATCAAATTCGACAATTATTGTGTCTATTAACTATTAAAAAAAATAGCTTAGGATCTTAGATGCTATTTTCCATCATGAATTAGGCGAATTCAGTGGAGCGGTCAGGATCATTCTCTAAAGGCTCTTGGGTGTAATGGATCTTGTACGGCTTCAATTTGTTTTCCTTTAAGATGGTCCTTACAGAATTTCGACAGATTTCGGCATTTATATTATTATTCTTGATATGTCCTTGTTTTATTTCTATATCCGCGAAAAATCAGAATATCAATACGTTGAGTCTCTGATAGAGCAAAAGCCAGTAGTAGGCTACTTAACTGACAGTGATAATATATTTAATTGGTTGTATTGTAATTGTGTATAATTTTGTTGCTTCAAATACAACTGATGCAGACCCTATTTGTTACAATAGCCGCTGATCTGTCTATATTGAATGCTTGAGGTACGGTGAAAATTGATATACATTTCAAAAAGGATAGAAATTGGTTATAGGAATGATTTTATATGCAAAATAAAGGTCGATATTACAAAATAATAAATACCTACATTAATGATGTGGAGATTTATAGGTATGTATATTTATTTTTTATTAACTAAAGGATTTCTCTCATTTAGGTAATATTAAGCGATGTTTACTTTTTCCAATATACGCAGTACTTAAAAGTACTTATATATTTATTTTTGCTCTATCCCTATGACCTGGATAAAGTTTGAGGGAAAGCCGCCAATATCACCTAATAAAAAATAACCTTTATAACTCAACAGTCGTCATTTTCGATAAAAATAAATGGGGCATTCCATTTAAGATAAGTGTAGCGCAAAACTGGGAAATCTGGCAACAGTGCCGATACCATTTCTCAACTCCGCGTGTCCAGAAATCCGGAAATGTCCAATTTTGTAAGCAGAACTTTATCGGTTTTAAAGATATGTAAGCGTTCTGGAAGTTCAGATACAATTTTCTGTTGGTAACCACAAATGTCGGTTTTGCTCCTGTTGCTGACTCTGGTGTGGTTTTGTGTATTAATTTTGGCGCTAGTTGTACTGGTCTCTTAACTAGTTACTGATGAAGACCTTAAGTCAGAAATACGTGTCTTCGTCCTTTTATTATGTATATATATATATATATATATATATATATATATATATATATATATATCTAAAGTAGGAAAGAATTTCAAAATAGTAGAAAATGTTTTTTTTGGAATGACCGCTAAAACAATGGAATTTGGCTAACTATAGACATATATTTCTGACTTAAGGTCTTTATCAGTACAGTCAACTAGTTGAAAGAGGAGTACAGAGAGTAGGCATATATATATATATATATATATATATATATATATATATATATATATATATATATATATATATGTGTGTGTGTAGCAAAAGGCAAAAATAAATAATTTTTGCCCGTAAGCGGTCTACGAAAAGATATCGCTTTCGATTGAATCACGGGATACCGCTCCTGCGATCGACTTCTGAGCCTTTACTCTCATCAGGTAAGCTTATATCCAGGGATACCTTAATTAAGAAATCATAGATGTGACGCAATCAAAAACTAAAACGTCTATATAAGTGAGAAAGTTCCAGGAGCCAAGCATAACACTTGACGAGACCTATAAGGATTTTGGCGAATGCATTTAAAATGCGTGGTAAAACTGAAAACAAAAACTGTTTTTACACATCTTTACTCAGATTTCCAGGCCGGAAAATGATATACGTAGCAAAAAGACAAAAATATATAATTTTTGCATTCCGTTACATGGAAACCAAATAGTTTTATATTTTATCCAAGCTTCTCTTAATTGCGGAAAATAAGAATTTTTTTGCGGAAAAATAATTTTCTACATTTTAGAATACCTGAAACCAGTTACATGAAAACTTTGTTTTACTTTGTATTCTAAACATTTTTCTTAACATAAAAATGAAAAATGTTTCTGAGGAAATTTCTTACTTCCATTTTCTGAGGAAATTTTATTTCTGCGGAAATTTTTTATTTCCATATTCCGAAGAAGTTAGGTGTTAGGTTAGCCTAGGTTCGTCTCTAAAACCATCATTAAAGCCATAAACTCTCATTTAAGTTAAAAAATCACATTAATTTTTTAAATTCTACATTCAGAAAGCTTTATCGAAGTAAAGAAAAATGTGTTGTCAATGTACCAAATTTCAGTGAAAAAAAAATGTTAAAAATACTTAAATAAATAGGTAAATGTTTTTTTAAATAAATAAATAACTAGGTAAAAGTTTCTGTAGGGAATTACTTTAATTTACGGCATTCGAGAGGTTTTTTAAAAGTTAAAAAAAAATTGGTGGATATAAAATATATATATAAAAGTCCTCGGAAAATATATATATATATATTTATTTTTATATAAAAATATATATAATGCGAAGCAAAAAAAAATTCCGTGTAACAGGTTTTAGCTTTTCTGGAAAATGGAAATAAAATTTCCTCTGAAAGAGAGACCCGTATAAGTCTTGTACTGTGAATGTGACACTGTCTCATTTAATTTTTTAAATGTGTTATTAAAAATGTGTTACATACTCCATCTATTTTTCAAATTTTTATTGTAAATGAATTTATGTATTCTGATGAAGATCACGAGATGACCGTCAATTGGTAACATGACTTAACAAGAAATGTATATATATATATATATATATATATATATATATATATATATATATATATATATATATATATGTATATATATATATATATATATATATATATATATATATATATATATATATATATATATATATATATATATATATATATATATATATATATATATATATATATATATATATATATATATATATATATATATATATATATATATATATATATATATATATATATATATATATATATATATATATATATATATATATATATATATATATATATATATATATATATGTATATATATATATATATATATATATATATATATATATATATATATATATATATATATATATATATATATATATATGCATATATATGTTTCTGATGCTGAGTTTAAGCTCTTCCACTCTTGCTGATATTCGCCTGTTAGTTTGCCTTACGTACAATTTTTCACAGTCTTGGCACGGAATACTGTATACTCCGTGGTTTTCCAGTTTGATTTTATCTTTTGGGTTTCCGAGCAGTTTACCTATAGTTGTTTGTGGCTTGCGTATTGTTTGTATGTTGTGTTTCCTCAGAATTCTTCCGATTCTGTTTGTTGTGCCTTTTACATATGGTAAGACTACCTAAGTTGCTTTCCCGGTTCATAATTTTTGTTGTTCGTTATTCGGGAAACCTGTGCATTAATAGCTTTCTCTATGGTGCGATTTCTGAAGCCATTTTTCTTTAAAGCACTAGATATTACCTTAAGTTCGTTTTGTCTCGTCTGTGTTTCAGTTAATCGCACGGATCTGGATATTAGAGTATTTGCCACAGCTTGAATTTGTGCTGGGTGATGATGTGATTTTGCATTTAAATATCTTATATTATATAATTTTCTTTGGATCATAGCTATTATATATTTATATATATATATATATATATATATATATATATATATATATATATATATATATATATATATATATATATATATATATATATATATATATATATATATATATATATATATATATATATATATATATATATATATATATATATATATATATATATATATATATATATATATATATATATATATATATATATATATATATATATATATATATATATATATATATATATATATATATATATATATATATATATATATATATATATATATATATATATATATATATATATATATATATATATATATATATATATATATATATATATATATATATATATATATATATATATATATATATATATATATATATATATATATATATATATATATATATATATATATATATATATATATATATATATATATATATATATATGTATATATATTTATTTATTTATTTATTAGATCGATCGTGCAGGTATCCTTATAACTTACTTAAAAATAATATAAATAACTATTTCACACAATAAAATAAATAATAGTATTACCTTTGGGCTCAAAATTAAATATAAAATACAACTTTAAGGCTATTTTTCTCAAAAATGATAAGGAACAGACTTAACGTTATATTGTTCAAAATGATCCATATTATCACGTGTTAAAATATTTGTATCCCAACTTCTAAAACCATGTAAAGATACATTTTCTTTTTTTTTTGCGATTTTGGATCAGTATTTTGTCGAATGAAATTAACATATTCTTTTCGTTGTAGATAGATTTCTCTTAGAATATTTTCAGAAGATACTGTAACAGTTTAATTTTGTTTTAAGTGCATTTCATTGTATGATTAATTTAATATTATAATCTACTACTTTAGTATTAAGTTTAGTGATTAATATGTACGCCTTGTTGGTCTGATACCTTAGATTTTAGTAGTTTTCTTATTAGAAGCGGTGACATTGTTCATATTTAAGCGAAATATAAATTCAACACCTTTTGCAGCTAATTTCGGTACACACAGTGTCACCTCTCGATAAGTAGTTAATTTTGTACCTATATCTGAACTCAAGTTATAAAGAAATAATTTTCAGTAAATGGTATAAGTTTAGCGTTCGTTCATAGATGTCGCAAAAAAAAAATCAGTTCAAATATAATTGTTGGATTTATTTAATTTTGCCGAATTTAATAATTATATACTGTATAAGAAAAACTTCAAATAGCACTTTAGACAAACTATTTATTTCCCATATATTTTACAGAGTAGATATAAATTAAATTTTATTAATTTTGAAAACCTGTTTTCGAGTCCTTTATACAAGTCTTGGGATTTTCGTTTTCTTTGGCTAGATATGCTGCATTTTTAGATTCGAGCGTGTATTTTGTATAACTCTTCTGTCGCTGTAAAAAAAAAAACCAAATCATTAGTACCCCAATAAATTCTTTGATATAAAGTCGATATTATGTATTAATAGTATTGAACTGTAAATACTTGTATTAAAAAAAAAAAAAAGGTTGCCTTGATAAATATTTCTTTTCAGATATACATAGGATCATTTTTAGACTATAGATACTATATGTACACTACTTCATACTTTCTCTTAAATCTACATTTTATTATTCGTGTTTCCTTTTGCTGTGAATATGTAACATATAAAGGTATTTTCATTTAAGTTAGACATAAATAAACCAAAGGTATTTCTCGATTCAATATTAATATTCTTACCTTTTTCTTTTCCTGAGACTATATAAACTACAGCCTTCTTATAATTTCTATCAATGTTTGATATTCCGAAATTCAGATCGACTTTTGTTTTGTCCATAGTTGCATAATTACTTGGAGCCTAATATAAACTGAAATTTCGTTACGTCTGCGTCTGATGCATTTCCTAAAATAGTTAATAATTGTGTGAATAAATTCCTATTTTATGGTTAAATAATGAGTTTATACAGTTGGGAAAATTCTATTAAATTAAACTCAACTTACGTTTCATTTTTATGACATTTAACTACTCCTGCATTAGCACATCATTTTTTTTTGACTCTTTGGTACTCTACTCCGGACTAATATTTGACTTTTTGAGTGGTCCTTTTCCATTAGTACTAGAGTAATTAATTAAATATTATTTGTTTATTTACGTTTCCATTTCGCCTAGGCGTTGCTTTTAAATTTCAGGTTAGTTGTTTCTGTCAATGTTATTATTGCGTCGTCTCGGAACTTTTCGGATCTATTCGGCTAAGACTTCCATATTAACTTATTCTCGGAACCCTCCATCCGGTACTTCCTCATATCCAGAGCGCAGGTATCTTTTTCGCTGTTGCCAAGTGTATTCCTGCATTATTTCCTGTATCTTTCTCAACCAATGGAGAGTCGTTTTTCTTGTCTAACATGTTAATCATATCCTTGTTTTATTCCGTCTATGTGCTCTTTTGGCAAGGTTGTTAGCACCTGACATATTCTAGCCAATGGTATTCCGCCACCTTAATTAACCAAAGTTCTAGACGGAGAGGAAGCTGGGGGAAGACATTTTTCACTTTTCTGGTCACCTGCAGATAAACCACAGGTCTTCAGCGCGGGTCTGAGGAAATAATCCAGGAAAATCTTGGAAATCCGTTAGCGGGATTTTTCCTCAACACCGCAATAGTTTTTCGGGCACATTGTAGTTTGCACTGTGAGTGTTATTTTGCGTGCTAGAAAATCTCTCTAAGAGAGGATTTGACCTGAAGATTGGACCAGACCGCCATTATCCATGCCCTTGTACTTGGCACGTGAAACCACTTTTTGACTAGAACTGAGTGACCCTATTGGATAGGTAATTTGCTTTAATATCATTTATCCTGAAAAGGGTATCTTTTTTTTTCTTAAATTTTGCTTTTCGTAATTTGGTAACTTTTCTCATTTTTTTTTTTTTGGAATTAACTTTTAATCGGGTGAGACGATTTTTTTTTTGATGCAACAGGGGCTAGTTTTTATATATATTTTTTTGAAATCTTAAATATTAAATGCAAGTGTAACGAATTCATACGAAGACACATTTTTAGTTTGAATTTCGTCGAACATCTTTTACCTCAGTAATTTGATTCATTTTCCTATTATATTAACCATATTTTGTGGATCGTAAATTGGCTCTATTTTATTTTAAAATAAAACCACAATATTTAAGCAGCTTGCATAGTGTGATTTGATTACTGCATTCGTTCTTTTTAATAGATAATAAACAGATTAATAAATGGCTTGCAGAGGTTTTCAGTAACAATTAAGTATGACGTAAATTGCTTTTCTTTTAGTTTATGGTTTTTCTTTTGCATTTTGATTTGCGGCTGGAAAATAATTAGTTAAATAAAACCCCTTTTTTAAACTGGTTATATTAAAATTTAAATATATTTGTGCCTTTTGATTTTTCATATTGCTGCCTTATTATATCTATATTTTTTGTAAGTATTCTTACAACTTTTCGCTTAAATATTTGCTATTCTTCAGGTTTATACATACCTTCTTGTCTTAAGATTTTGCTTTTTTATTTTATTCACATTTTTATTTAAATTGGCCTAGGTCAGTCTAAATTTTCTATTTATTTTATACGGGAAATTGTTATAGTAATCGATTTTGTTACAAATTTATTTATTGTAAATTGAATTTAGTTATTGGAGTCAGTTATAATAATGTGCTTATATTTTTCTTACCCAACGTTTCGATTAATTTTAGGTCATCATCAGGGCCTAATTTTGTTTAAGTATTAGAATTATTTTTACTTTATTATGTATTTCTAATTTAAATCATTCGGATTCAGTCGAAACCTTGTATTTATTTTAGTGTTAACGCTGGTTATTGAGATTGTATTTGATAAAGTAAATTTTTAGAATTTTCCTTTCCGGTCTTAGTTTGTATTTGTGGATTTGTTGGATTTATTGAGAACGTTTCGACTGAATTTTCGATACCCATCAGGGCATTTTGTGCTTATTGATGGTATCTTTAGTGACTTCATTTTAAATTATTTAATTCTATTTTTTTTTATTTAGTTGCTTGCGGTTTTAATTTATTTAAAAAAAGTTCTGATTAGTGTCTTGAAATTAATTAAATATATTTTTTTTTATACTTCTAGGTAGGACTAAATTTTTAAAATTAAATTATATTTCTGACTCTTCAGTTAATTTTTAATCAGTAGAAACCTTTTGGGGATTTTTTTGAACTAATTAAAAGTATTTGGGTTTTCGTTATAGACTTTGAATCACTATGAAAAATTCTAGAAAATTTTTGTTTTCATAGGGTTCAAGTCAGGGGCCAACTGTTAGTCACGGTCCTAATTTCAAGTCAGGGGCCAACTGTAAGTCACAGTCCTAATTTCAACTCAGGGGCTAATTACAACTGCAAGTCACAGACAATTTCAAGTCACGGGCTTAACTTCAAGACTCGGGACTAATCCCATGTCACGGGCCTAGTTTGAAGTTAGGAGCGTCTCAGAACTTCCAGGTACTGCTGGATTTGGTGACACCTATTGTTTACATTTAATTTTTTTTTTCTTTTTTTATACCGTAACACTGATAATAGATTTTTTTTTACTGTATTTGTGTTTTATTTAGCTCACTCTTTTTCTTTTAAAGTATCAAGAGGAAGCAAGTGCCGCAAAGATCAAGGGGCTTTCCAATTTAAGCCGTTCTAAATTGGTGGCGCTCATTTCTTTTTTTTCTCTCTCTCTTTTTTTTAAGATTTCTTAAGTTTTCCCACGCCCTACTCTCCGGGTTAATTGAGCTAGGGCATCTACATTGCACGCTCTGTTGACCACGAGCTGTAATCTTGATACCTTTTTGTGAATTTATAACAGTTAAACAGTAATAATAATTATTAAATAAGAGCGTAGCAATCTTGTACCTTGGTTTTAAGAAAATCCAGGGTTACAATTTGGCGCCCAACGTGGGGCCCTTTTGAAATTCTTTTACTTTCTTTTACTGATTTGCTTTTGCTGCTCTTTTTGCTTTTAATTTGTTTTTTTGAGCTTTTGAACTTAATGATTTTTTTTTCTCTGTAAATTGCATTGTTTTTCCCTGTGAGCTAAATAGACACCTTTTTGTTTACTAACCCTATTAATTTAATTTTTTTGCCTTATCGCTGATATTTGGTATTTGATTATTTATTTGCCTTTATGCATATTTGATTATTTGAGTGATATTTGTGATATTTGCGTATTTGATTTAGTTTTATATTTGAATGGTTATTTGCCTTTAGTAAGTGTTTATGATTATTGACTTAGATTACAATTTTTTTGGCTTACTGCTCTATTTTTTTTGCTTTGATATATTTCTTATCTCTTTTGCTTTTCGTGATATTTATTGTTTTGATCTTGCGTTTCTTTTGTTAATATTGTCACGATGGATTATAATATGCAAATCGGCTACCTAAAAAAAGACATGTTAATCTATGAACTGTCGGTTGTGGAATTCCAGCCGATGATAGTAAAACTGTGGACGAGTTACGTTCTGCCTTACGACCTGTTTTCAATCTTGAGAAAAAGGGCAAATTATTGACTTATCCTGCTTATAAACTAGATTTTAATGAAGAACGCGAATATATAACAAAAACCTTAAAAGAATTACAAGATTCAATCACCACAATCTCTGGTGAAAATGCTAAAAATACTTTTGATAGGATTCAAACGCGGTTAGTTCATCTTTTAAATCGTGTAGATCGCTTCCCTGTAGAAGAATTAAATGAGGAATCGATAAAAGATCGAGCGTCTTTAATGGGCGAAATCCTCAGTACTCTTGACAAACTAGAGCAAACATCAAAAAGTGATCCTACCTTAAGTAAAATCTTTAGTAAATTTCAAATATGTGACTCTGATTCGGATTCGTCTGAGTCCTCTGGTACAAGTGCCACTTCTAATAAAAATAAAGCGTCAGTATCATCGCGTAAGCAGTCTACGCCAAAGCATAAGCCTTCAGCTGTTTTCACTCACCCCTCTAGAACAAAAACTCAAAGAGTTGAAAAGTGGGGTCTTAAATTTACAGGTGACACTAAACATCTATCTGTTTATAATTTTTTGGAACGTGTCTCTGAATTGCGTATTGCTCGTGGTATTTCAGAAAAGGAATTGTTTGAGTCAGCTATTGATTTATTTTCAGGTCGCGCATTAAACTGGTTCCGCGCTAATTGCTAACGTTTTACTGATTGGAAAAGTTTATCAGATTTACTTTGCAGACATTTTGAACACCCCGATTATCGTTCTCGGTTGTTTAAAGAAATTTTAGATAGAACACAGGATCCGTCTGAAAGCATAGTAGATTATTTGTCAAGTATGAGTGCTTTGTTTAGGCGTTATGGTGGTATGTTGTCGGAAGACGTTCAATTAGATATTATCTCTAAATTTATCTCCTTTTTATACTACTCAACTTAATGTGGTTAACTCTTGAGAGGAACTCGAGACAGAGTGTCTTAAACTGGAAGCTAAGAAATATCGTGCTGATCATTATGTTCCACCTTCTAGAAAACGCCATAATCTGGTTGAACCAGATTTTGCTTTCATAGCTTCTAGCGATTATTCTCCATATAATCCTGTAGCATATGTTGCTTCTGATTCATCCACCTCACAGCAACTCCACTTCCTATACAAATAGTACCCCTGTTGTCGAGGTTATTCAACAGCCTCCAATTCGTTCCCCCAGCCAATCGACCTTCTATTACTTGTTGGAATTGTAAGGCAACTGGCCATGTGAGTGCAGTGCCCCCAAGATCGTAAAGTTTATTGTTATCGCTGTGGTAAAGCTGACGTTACAGTCAGATCTTGTTCCAAATGTTCAGTTTCGGGAAACGGTTTCCGGGAGAGTCGATAGGTCGTAAGATGTCTCCCACTTCAAATATTTTATCGACCAACGACAATTTTCTCAATCAGCACATTTTAGATTTTATTATTTCTCACGCTCATGGTGATGAACGCCCTTATTTAAAAATTTTTGTCTTAGGTTGTCCTATTTTAGGTTTATTGGATTCAGGCGCTTCACGCACTATTGTTGGACAGTCTGGCTATAAAGTCTTACAGAATTTGGGTGCAAATTGCTTAACAGGTACAAAAGTCACTGTAGCCATGCAGCAGTTGTGTTAGTAGTGGGTTTGTTCAAACTCCTGTAACCTTGTTAGATAAAACTCGTATGGTTGATATTTTGGTCATTCCTGAGCTTTTACACCAACTCATTTTGGGTATTGATTTTTGAAAGGCCATGAAGATCGTTCCAGATTTAAGGAAAGATGTTTGGCACTTCACCAGTGATATAGGTTCTTCAGAGATTGCTCCTGTCGTGGATGGCACTACACTGTCCCCAGACCAAAACCGCTCTGGATGCATTGGTCAAGGAGAAAATCTCATCGACGGGTTCCGACTGGCTTGTTGCAAAAAAGTAACTGAGCATATCATTGAACTTGAGCCCGGTACTAGGCCTATTAAACAAAGGTACTATCCTGTTTCTCCTTTTAAGCAGAACATTATTGACCAAGAAGTTGACGAAATGTTAAAAATTGGTGTCATAGAACCTTCGAAAAGTCCGTGGTCCAGCCCCGTGTGTTTAGTCAGGAAAAAGGACGACAGCTACAGATTTTGCATCGACTTCCGCCGTTTTAATGAAAAGACGAAGAAGATTCCTATCCAATTCCTTATATTTCAGCTATTTTAGATCGGCTCCAATATGCACGATTTTATTAGTTCCATCGACATTAAGTCTGCCTTCGGCAGGTCCCTCTTAGCGAGTCTTCTCGAGAACTTACCGCCTTCACTGTCCCTGGCAGAAACCTTTATCAGTTTCGCCGTATGGCTCTTTGGGTGAACCAATGCGCCAGCTACCTGGAACGTATTGTGGACCGAGTTCTGGCAGTTGACTTAAAATAACGTCATGGTCTATTTGGACGACATAATAATAATAAGACATTTCAAGAACATTTGAGAATCTTGAGTCTTGTTTTTGACAGATTGAGGGAAGCTGGTCTAGTTGTGTCGCAAAAGTGTAATTTTGTAAACCTGAACTAAAGTATCTTGGATACATCGTGGATGCTCGAGGACTGTGACCAGATCCAGAAAAGGTACAGGCAATAGTAAATATACCACCCCCTCGTAATATCACTAATTTGCAGGTTTGTTGGGACTGCTTGATGGTACAGACGTTTTGTACCCAATTTTTCAACTGATTAGCCCTGATCAGTCGGCTTACTAAAAACGTTGATGGTAATGGACAACTGATTGTCAAAATCTTTTAACCCATAAACTTGGCTACTGCTCCAGTCTCTACCTGTCCCGTTTCAATAGCAAGCTTTACTCTCCAGACAGATGCTTCATTCTTTGGTTTGGGTGCTGTTTTAACGAGCAGTTTCAGGATGGCGAAAAAGGTCATTGCTTACTTATCCTGCTCTCTTACCAAACAGGAGATGAAGCTAACCGTTACTGAAAAGGAGTGTCTTGCCGTTATTTGGAGTGTCGAAAAACTTAGGCATTATTTGGAAGGTGTTCATTTTAAAGTCATAACCGATCATCATTCGTTATTGTGGTTGCATAACCTTAAAGATCCACAAGGTCGTCTTGCCCGTTGGCTTCCGCCTTCAACCTTATGACTTTCAACTAATACACCGCAAAGGTAAAGAACATATAGTACCTGATTTTCTTTCACGTTCTGTCCCAGTTAGTACTGACACAGTCGCTAGTGTCAATGAGATCGAATCATCTTTAGATTTTTCTAGAACATCAGACAGATGGTACCGTGGAATGTTGGCGAGGTTAGAGGATCACCCTGAAAAATATCCTTGTTGGCGAGTGGAAAATGGCAATTTGTATAAATTTGTCAAGTCAGCTAATCCTAACTTTCCAGATGATCATTCTAGTTGTTGGAAGATCGTCGTTCCCAAAGATAGGCGAAAGGAAGTGTTCCATCGTTGCCATGATAACCCAGCTGCGGGTCATGTTGGAATTTTTAAGACATTTTGGAAGGTAGCCGAAAGGTTTCATTGGCCAAGAGTTAGGGCCGATGTGGCTAAGTATGTTCGCTCTTGTAAAATTTGTGTTCAGAACAAAATAGAGCAAAAACGTCCGGCAGGTTTAATGGGTAATCGTCCTGAAATCAAAGAGCCTTGGCAGTCTATCAGCCTTGACTACATTCGGGCCATTGCCTCGTTCAAAACAAGGCAATACACAAATATTCCAAGTAGTGACAGACTATTTCAGCAAGTTTGTCGAACTTTTTCCTTGCAGATCCGCTACCGCTAAGTCCTTGATTAAATTTGTTGAAGATCGAATTTTTACGGAGCTCCTGAAATTTCTAACTTGCGACAATGGGACTCAAATGAAATCTAAAGAATTCCAATCTCTTTGTGACAAATATAAAGTTAAAATATTTTACACCGCATCGTATTACCCTAAGAGCCGATCACACCGAGCGAGTTAATCGTGTTGTAAAAACCATGGTTTGTTCTTATGTACAACAAAATAATCACCGAACTTGGGAGAATAACTTATCTTCAATTGCTTGCGCTATTCGCACGTCTTGTCACGAAACAACGGGTTATACACCTTTTCTAGTTAATTTTGGTAGGGAACATAAACTCTTCGGTCAAGATTTTTCAGACAGCATTAATAGACCCGATACTCAGAACCAGGACTACGTTAAAAACCAGTTGAATCATTTCAACCGGCTGTTTCAAATAATTCGTAAAAAAATTGAAACCTCTCGGCTTAAAAGTAAACATCATTATAATTTGCGTAGACGTCCTGTTAGTTATACTATTGGCCAACAGGTTTGGCGTAAAAATAAAAGTTTATCTGACGCCGCGAATTATTTTAGCGCTAAATTATTCCCAATTTATAGGTCCTTTTATTATTAAAAAGAAAAACTGGAACTTGTACATATGAGCTCGCAGATGAATTTGGTGTAAGTAAAGGTATTTGGCACGTTCAGATCTTAAACCGGTGCTAATCCAATCTGAATCTGATTGTCCATCTAACTAATTTAGAAAGATCAAAACAATATATTTTTTTTATTCACCATATATTTTATACTGCGTATTATTATAGTTTGTTTTTTTTTTTTCCTTTTCTCTTTATAATTTTAAGTTTAGGGTTAGAAACACTGCAATTTTTTTTGACAAGCTCTAAGACTGATCAGAAATTAATGCTTTTGATTCTTTTAAAATTCACCAATTCTGACTGTTTTCCCATACTTGATTTATACCCCGATTGTGACTTTTTTTAACACTGCGTGTCTGCTTTGTATACCAGGCCATTTCTTACCATAGCAGTGAAAAGCGGCATCACTGCTATTGTTATTTAGTTTCTGGACAAACTTATTTCTTAGAATAGGATAACATGTTTGTCTTTAGTGGTTTATTGAACAACTTTTCTTTTAATTTGTTTATCTTGTCAGTTTGTCAACCTTTGTTTTTAGGTTGTTTTGGCCTTAAAGGTCATCACCATGATTACATGGATTTCACAGCTTAGAATTTACCTTTTTTCGTCCCTGTATTCTTCTTTGTGCCCTGCGGCCCGTGGCAGTTTTGTTGGCGGCGGGAAACTGTCAGTGGTAAAAGCCCACTAAATGTCCACACCGTTAAAAGCTTCGGCTTCCCATCAACCAATATCATCGATGGGATATTTCTGGAATTTGTGCCCTGCGGCCCGGGCCTAAGAATTTGGTCGCGGCGGGAAACTGTCAGTGGTAAAAGCCCACTAAATGTCCACACCGATAAAAGCTTCGGCTTCCCATCAACCAAGATCATCGACTGCATTTGGCGTTTCGTGCCCCGAGGCCCGAGCTTTAGAATTCGGTCGCGGCGGGAAACTGTCAGTGGTAAAAGCCCCTGACCAAATGTCCACACCGTTAAAAAAGCTTCGGCTTCCCATCAACCAAGATCATCGATGGGTTATTTTTTTGAATCTGATCGCGACGATGACGAGTTCCACTCCCTGATTTTGACTAATGTTTTGCTTTTATTATTGGCTTATGATTATTATTGGTTTAGCTTTTCTACCTTTTGGCTTTATTTTGGTGTAGCTATATTATTTAGTTATTGCCTAACTTTAGTTATGTTTTTATTTGCTAAGTTATTGCCGCTAGGATCGGTTTTCTTAGTAAATTTCCATATTATTTGGGATTTGATATATGCATTTTGTTGTTTCAGTATTCATTTTGCTAAGTTATTGCCGATAGGTCGGGTTTCTTAGCTAATTACCTTATTATTTGGTATTTAAGATATTGGAACTTTTGAAAATTTGCTTTTCGTAACTAAATTGTTGGACGCTAAGCGACTCCAAACTTAGTTTTCTTTATTTTGATTATGACATATTTATTTATGCTAGTTACGTTTATTATTACCCGTTTAAGTTTTTGTTTTGATATTTGATATTTTGGCTTTGTATATTTTGGTTAGATCCTATCACTTTTGTGCTTGTGAAGTTTGCACATCATGATTATGACTTTTGACCCTATTATGACTTTTTATTAAATTTTTTATACGGCCTTTTTTTTATAAAAGGCTGAGTGTTGTTGGTGTGATCAAATTCTGATTTCGACGTTTTCTTGTGTGCTATTCAGTGCAGAAGGAGAAGATATCACCTGGGCTAGCCAGTTAGAGGTGGCTGGTGTTTGGCCCCTGGCAGTCTCAATGAGCCGCCATAGAGCCCAGGGAGGATACCACCACGTCGGCTAGAATATGCAAAAAGTATAATGTGGATAGTTAATTGACATCTGGCCGTTATTACCTAACACTTGTTCACATATTACCCCGTGTATATTTTCCTGAGCTCCAGTTGACCTATTAGAATTCAGCCAGTTGGTGGCAGTGGCAACATTCGGAACACCCTATTAGCTTTTTTGTTTAGTTTTTTGGGTCTGCACGGTACAAAGTCGTCTGCGGCTAGTGTATCTTTCAGCTTGGTCGAGCTATATCGAACTCCCTTTTGTTTGGTGGGACTTTTGGGTAACAACACTTTTTTTATTTGTGAATTTAAATTAGATTTACGCTTTTTGTTTTTCCTGCCTCCTGGTTGCCTAGTCAGACTAGAGTTGAAGAGTGATCTGAGGGTGTGCTCGATGCAAGCCAGTGAACCAGGTGTCCGCACACTTATTTGGGTGTCACGCAACTCTGGCCACACTCCAATCTAAAGACAACTTTATTGGAGTAGAAATTGTTTTGATCGCTCTTCTTGGGAATTCCGAAACTCTGAAGGTGAAGTGGCCAGGATTTTTATTGTTTTGTTTCCTTTTGATTAAAATTTCTTAATTTTATTAGCGTTGTTATATCGATATTGGTACTGTTTTTGTACTTGAAATTTGTAATCTGATCTATTACCTTTGTGGTTGAATAGGCAATTTGTCGCGATTCTTTGTATATTTTTTTTTTTTGATTTATGGTTGTTAGTTATTTTTTTTATATATTAGTGTGCCATCAGTGGTTATTGGCGTTACTATTTGATTTAAATGGTATCATTTCTAATTGGTTTAAATTAGTTTATAAAAGAAGTTTTTTATTTTTCTCTTATACTAGTTTCCTCTTCTTAGTCATTTCTTTCATAGCTTATCTTACTCGACAGTTTTTATAGGAGAGTAGTTGGTTTGAACATCTTTCTCAGTGAGCTTCGAAGCATAGTATGGCAAAAGACTGGGAAAATATATTTTATTTTATTTTACCTTTTATGGATATTATTTTTTTAATTTAGCTCTGACCGTCGGTCAACTTTTCTTATAAGTTTCCCTCCTTTCCTTGGAAGAGGGGGAGTTGTAACAGTTTAATTTTGTTTTAAGTGCATTTCATTGTATGATTAATTTAATATTATAATCTACTACTTTAGTATTAAGTTTAGTGATTAATATGTACGCCTTGTTGGTTTGATAACTTAGATTTTAGTAGTTTTCTTATTAGAAGCGGTTACATTGTTCATATTTAAGCGAAATATAGCAATACGTAATGGTCGTTAACATAAAATCA
>JAUTXW010000162.1:0-27500 GCA_030620095.1 Kuschelorhynchus macadamiae
TACGAAGAAAAACAATATCTTTTCTGGAAGAGAACAATAAGGTGCATGTGTTAGTGAAGTGGAGCTTTGCTTACAGACAAGCCATTAGGAGTAACTTTCAGATGTGGTACTTAGATAGACTCCGTTTTGAAAAAAGAATAAAAATGATTGTAAACTTATTCTAGATTCGATATTATCTGAGTGACATGGAATACAATATATTTGACACGTTTTAATAAAAATTGTATTTGATGTTTTACTTAATAAAATTTTAGTTTAGTAAATGTGAATTTTATTTGAAATTAATTAGCACATTAAGACTTTGTAATTTATATCAGCTAAAGCATAAAGTGAGGAACAGAAATAAAACAAATTTAACTAAAATTTAATTTCAATTTAATTAAACAATATTTTTTTTATCAATCCATGTATTATATTTTTTATCAAGTCCTAACCATTTCACATAAACTTTGTTTCCTTTCCTTCTCAAAATCTTCTCAATAAGATACACATCGGTATGCTTTACTTTTAGTAATTCTTGCTCATAAAAACCACCCAGAATGTCCTGATTATCTTCGTCTTGAATTAAATATGTCCAAGGGTTTGTCATCTTAACTTCTTTAATGTGGAATATCTCATTTGACCAATTTGGTGTGTAACCTTTTGAAAATGCCTCTCGATGCTTGCTTATTCGTACGTGATCACCCACTTTAAACTTTGGAGATTTTATATCTAACGTTTTAGCATGAGTAAATGCAGATTTCAAGATTCTATTTTCATTTGTTTTATTTACTTGTTTTGGCTTCATTCCTATTGAAGAATGTTTTGTATTGTTATAATCTTTTACAATATCCGCTAATATATTAAACCATTTGTAATTTCCTTGAATGCTAAATATTTTCCACATATTATTCTTTAAAGTCCTGTTCACTCTTTCTACTATACTCGCTTTCAAATTGGAAAACGTGCTATAATGGTTAATTCGAAATTGTTGCATCAAATTTTGAAAATTTACATTGAAAAACTCTCTCCCTCTATCCGTTTGCAAGTTTTTTGGTGGAGTTTTTGCACTGATTAATATTTTTTTCATTGCCGCTGTTACGTCTTTTCCAGATTTAGATTTTAACGGTTCGGCCCAAACATACTTAGAAAATACATTTATGGTAATCAAGATATATTTAAATCCCTTATTAAATTTGGCATAGGGTAACATTTCAACCAAATCAGCTTGAAAAAGATCATTTAACCCTTTCACTACCACCCTTCTGCGTTTGTAGTTTTTTCTAGCAGGTTTATGTAATTCATTAACGACTTGTTGTTTAACGGTTGTCATGACAACAAACTTGTTTATTCAATTTTAAGGAAGTTCACTTTCTATGTTTTGTAATAATTCGAAATATAACTTTTATATGTTTTTTCCCATTCATTCAATTTATCAATTTGTATTGTATAACTTTTTTCATTTAAAATTTTACTAATTTTAGTAATCTCCTTTTCTAACGCATTAAAGGATTTTTTTATCTCTCCAGTTAAGAAAGTAGTTGATCTACTATCACTATTTTTTAATTCCTCCTCTGTTTTATTTAATTCTTGTTCTAATTTCTTAATTACACTGGACATTATATTTTCCAAGGAAATATATTGTTGATTTTCTTCCAAAGTGAGTTGGTCAATTGTTCTACTGTTAAGAATGCTATTTTGATTTCTTTTTTTTTCATCATCTAACCTTTTTATAAAAGTTCTTAATTGTTTAATTTTTTCCTTGTGTTTTTCAATTATTACTTCTCTTATATTTGTTTCCATTATTTTATTAATTTTGTTGATATCATCACTTAATTTTTTGTCTTCCTTTTTAACATGTTCATTTAAAAATTGCAAATCTTTACTTATTTGATTTAGCGTTAGCAACTGTTTATTAACGTTTTCAATTGAGGTATAGCATCCTTTAATCTGGTTTTCATACTTTAAAAAATTTTCATCAAAAACCTTAAGCTTTTTAGCAAAGATTTCATTATTTGTTTCATTTTAACATAATCTCCTTTTTAAATTATTAATTTCACTTATTATCTCTTGATTTTGTTTTGAAATATGGCGTCCAAATTTATCAACTGTCATGTTGAGCTTTCATTAAACAATAAATATGATTATATTTGATAGCTGTTATTTATAGTATTACTTTATCTTCTCTTAATTCTTCAATAATAGAGATAATCTCGTTACTATGAGCATTATTTCCCGCATCACTTGATGAAATTAATAAACGTAGCCTATCAACAATTTCGTTAACATTATTCCAGTATACATAGTCTGTATTTGATCTGTTTGTTTTCAAAATGAATCCCTTTCCTGTAGATTTGGCTCTAGTTGTTCTAAACGGAGGTTTTGGTTTGTTAAATGCTGTAACTAATCTTGGCAAGGTTTTTGTCTTTGTAATCCCCTTTCTTTGTAAATATGGTCCTATTATTGTAACATATTTGTGTGATGTATTTCCTTGAACTTGTTCATTTGAATCAAAATTCCTACGATATACATTTGTTTTAGCTAGAATGTTCATGTAATTATCTAAATCTTCCTTCCTATAACCTTTCGGTTCTTTTTTGAAAAGCAATTCGTATAAACCTGGCGTGCCTGTGTACGTTATTCCTCCCACTTTAATGTCTTTTCCAATAATTTCTACCGGTATCTGTGTTAAACCAAAAGAAAACTTATCCGTTTCGAGGTCATGAACTATTCCATAATAATGGTCAAATTTATGTTGTGTATCTTTCACACCCTCATCAATATATGATCTGGGTAATTCATGAAAATCTGCTAAGTAATCTTTATATGATGGTGTACCAACATAGGTTTGAATTGTTTTTCTAGTTTGTTCCAATATGTCTGACAAGTTTAAATTTGTTGTTGTGTCACTAGAAGGATCTGAAGTTTCTGCTATAACAGTTGATGACAATGGTTGTACTACAGGAGAGGAAGAAGTGATACTACTGTCATTTAAAAATGTTGGTAGTTCTGTAGGGAGTGACGGAGTTTTTCCTGTTTTCTGAATATTTTTCGTCGGAGTTGATGTTTTATAAAGCTTTGTAGGTGTTTTGAAATCTTCATACTTTGAAACTCTTTCTTCTTTTAAATCGAATGGTTCGGATTTACCAATACTTGAAATTAGCTGTTTAAGTGGTTGTGTTATTGGTCTATAAGTTTGTTCTAATTCGGACTGAGCAGTAGAAGTAGCTAATTTCAAGCTTTGATATTTCTGCTTCACGGCTTGTCTCGATCTTATTAATTCTCGAGCTAAACGTTTATCCATGCTGTACAAGGTTTAAATGAAATAAAACTGCAAATTTTTTACTTTTATAAATATATAAAGGAATCGAATTTACTCCTATATCTGCCGTGATTTACTTCACAATCTTTGTCAATTACAAGAAAGCCATATGGATCCATCCAACAGTTAGCACAAATATTTTTAAACTGATCAAATGTCATATCCAATATACAGTGGTCATTATATATATGTTTTAAACTCAAACAGTCCTGTTTAAATAAAATTAATAAGTTTGCATTTTCTCGAATTAGACGTTTAAGGATTGAGGAATATCCTTGAAAAATAAAAAAACAATCGGTGTTTCTATGCCTTCCATGCGTGAAATAGTCCCTAATAATAGATTGATTATGACAAGGAATATCATCAAAAATGATAACGGAATTTGGCTTTATCTCATGAGGTGAAATAATGTTCTCATCGCTATCATATTCAAAGTATCCAATTTCTTTCATAGGTTTTAACAACTTTCTTAAATATTCATATTTTGGTTGATCTAATGACTTTGAATAAACATAGACATTTTCAAACCTAATTCCATTTGGATGCTCGAGCAGTGTAAGCATAACGTTGGTTTTACCGCTACCACTGCAACCAACTATAAGCCCTCTTTTTGAACCACCGCAAAATAAGTCACCATGCTTTCTCAACTGTTTACTTAAAATTTTTTCATCATGATTATTTACTGGTAATGAGAATTTTTGTTTTTCAATCCTCATTCTTAATCACACTAGTAAATATTTTTAGCTGTAAAAGTATTTATACCAGAAAAATGTCAATGTGCTTTTAGTATAAAAAGAACTTCAATGACTGTGGGTCGCCATAAGTTGAAAAAAACTATTAAAACACGTAATAGAAAAGGCTCTGGTTTAGTAAATAAATTAATTAGCAAACTACCTTTCGAAGTTCATATACCAGGATATAATTATTGTGGTCCCGGCAACAACTTGGAAAAAAGATTAACTAGAGGTGACGTTGGTATAAATCCATTGGATTCCGCTTGCAAAGAACATGATATATCTTACTCTCAGACTGAAGATTTATCAAAAAGACACATATCTGACCAAATATTAGAAAAAAAAGCCTGGGATAGGGTAAAAGCTAAAGATTCTTCTATTGGTGAAAAAATTGCAGCTTTAAGTGTTGCAGGAATAATGAAGGGTAAAAGAAAGTTCGGTTTGGGATTAAAAAATACAAAAGGGGGTAAACTTAAATTGAGAAAAAAACGTATCATTCGAACATCCAAAAAAATTGGAGGATTTCTACCTCTTTTGTTTCCCATTCTTGGCGCCCTGGGTGCACTAGGTGGAGGCGCGGCAGGAATTGCTAAGGCAGTAAATGATGCTAAAGCAGCTAAACAGCAACTAGAAGAAATACATAGACATAATATTGCAATGGAAAATTATATATTAGACCATATAAAGGAAAGGGACTATTTATTAGACCTTATAAAGGAGGATCCGTCAAAATGAAAGCAATCAGACAAAAAAAAAACTCAAAATAAGTTTTCCAAAAAGAGCACTTACGAACAATGATATTATTAAGTATGTAAAGCTGTTAAAAATAACTGGCTTTAGAGGTGTTTTTATGCTCGATGAACTTCCAAAAAAAATTAATCTGAAAGAATGTGGTATTGTAAATTTGGATAAAAAACAAAATAAAGGATCTCATTGGACTGCTTATATTAAAAATAACAAAAATGTAATATATTTTGATAGTTATGGAAATTTAAAACCACCTTTTGAAATTCTCAAATATTTTAATTCGAATGGCAAAGTGGATGTATTTTATACTTATGAAAATAAACAAAAATTTAATTCATATAACTGTGGTCAACTATCCCTAAAATTTTTGCAAAAAAATATATAAACTCAATATTTATTGTAATATCTCATTCATAAATAAACTGCAATGTCTACCACAATTGCCATATCAGGAAACAGTTCTGTTTTGTCTGCTGATTTTAATCCGCCCATATATTTAGAGGATGAAAAACAATATTACCTGGGTTTAGCTGATTTTGAAACGTTTATGACTATCCCCAATATAAAAGAAGGATATAATAAATTTTATATAGATAAAAAAGTAATTGTTATTCCCGACGGAACTTATGACATTACAGATATAGAAACATACATAAGAGAAAGTATAGAAGATTTATTTCCGAATGAAAAAATTTTTTTTCTTTTAAAAGCAAATGTTAATACTCTAAAAACTTTTTTAATGTGTAGTAGAATAATTGATTTTACCAAGGAAGATTCGATAGGAAAAATGTTGGGTTTTAATAGCAGGATACTAGAAGCTATGAAAGAGGAAGAATCAGATAATGTTGCAAAAATAACTAAGGTGAATGCTATTTGTATTGACTGTAATATTTGTGTCGGTTCTTACAATAATGGTAAACCTGTTCATATTATTCATCAGTTTTATCCAACTGTAGCTCCAGGGTATAAAATAGTTGAATCTCCTTTGCCCATTTTGTATTTTCCAGTTAGCGTCAAAGCAATTAACAATATAACAGTTAAAATAGTTGATCAAGACGGAGAACTTATCAGTTTTAGAGGAGAAACTATAACAGTAAGGTTACATTTACAAACAAGTGAAATATAAAATGGTTGTTAGATATAATAGAGCCCTTGGGATGAGACTTGCCCCTACCACTATCAACAAAGTAAAAACTTATAAAAAGAAAAAGCCTAAACAACAGTTCAGTATCAAATCCAACACCAACAAGTTAAGACGAGATAATCGTAAATTTCTCACATCCTTGGGTTTCACTGTTTTAAAATAATGAACATATTAAACGTAAACGAAAAGCTTTATGTAGACAATTCCATCGTCAGTTCTGAGCTTCACACATATCAACCATATATTTCTTCAAAATTCGATTACAATGATGAAATAAGGATCCCAATTCAAGAACTCGATGCTTACACTCTACCATCAGATAGTTTACTTTATATCGAAGGAAAATTAACTAATACAGAAGGTAAATATAAGAAAGAATTGCTATTTATTAACAATGGTATAGCCTTTTTGTTCAGAGAAATCCGCTATGAACTAAACGGAATTACTATAGATTCAATAAGAAATGTTGGATTAGCATCAACCTTAAAAAGCTACCTTTCTCACAATACCAACGAAAGTTTAAAACTGGAAAATGCAGGTTGGTTTCCACATCGGAAAGAAGGTGATACAATTTTAGTTGATAATGATGGAAAATTCTCCGTATCCATACCACTAAAAATGCTTTTAGGATTTTTTGAAGATTACAGAAAAATTATTATGAATATGAAACAGGAATTGGTTCTTATTAGATCAACTGATGATTTAGATGGTGTTATTTTCAAAGAAGATCCGGCACACCTTGTTACTGCTCCTGACACTCCATTGGTTACTTTCGATAAAATTTATTGGAAAGTTCCTCACATTCTAGTTGATATGCCACAACAACTTGCTCTATCAAAAATATTAGAATCAAATAAAGATATATTGATAGGATTCAGGAGTTGGGAACTTGTTGAATATTCTTCTCTAACCGAAACAACCCGTCACACATGGCCGGTAAAAACAACTAGTAAACTAGAAGCTCCTCGTCATGTTGTGATTGGCTTTCAAGAAAACAGAAAAGGGAAAATTGTTAAAGATATGAGTAAATTTGACAATATTACCTTGTCAAATATTAGAGTATATTTAAATTCTGAAAGATATCCTTATCACGATTTGTACTTAAATTTCGAAGAAAACAAATTTTCTGCTTTATACGAAATGTTTGCCAACTTTAGACAGTCTTACTATGGTGTTCCAAATGAACCCATTTTTAATCCTGAACAATTCAAAAACATTAGTCCTATTACACATATTGATTGCTCCCACCAAAAAGAAACAATTCAAACGGGATCCGTAGTAATGAGAATTGAATTTGAGTCACACAATGCAATTAAAAAAGATACTTCTGCTTATTGTCTTATTTTACATGACAAATTATTTAGCTACAACCCTCTTACTAAAATTGTGAAACAATTATAAACTTTATCCCCACTATTTTCATATTTCGATTTAATTTAAAGAAATTTTCAAAAGCTTTTAGTTTTAATCATGACATCAAAACTACAACTACAAATTGAAAAATTTATTTTTAAAATTAATCAACTGAAAGAAGAAATTGCAAATTATTCAAGTAAAAAAAGTCTCATTAAAAAATTTGCTGCTTTGAAAATATGAGATTGGTTATAGATATTCAAGGATTCAAAGATGAAAAAAATAAATTTATACCGAAAGAGCTTGCAGCTTTTGATGGTTATGAAATGACTCATTACATTTTTAAAAAGCCTTTTCCAATGGAGTTTCTTTCACCTGATTGTCACAAGCAGGCGGTATGGTTAACGAAAAATTATCATTGTATACATTGGAATAATGGATTTACTCCATTACATCATTTCCCAAAAATAATTGAAACACTTACGAAGAAAGCAGATTTTGTTTTTGTAAAAGTAAGCGAAAAAAAGGATTTTATACAGAAATATTCTAAAAAGCATGTGATTGAAATAGATGAACAACCAGCGCTAAAGCTAATGGAACCAAAATGCTTCTATCATTCAAAATCACCTTGTATGTGTGCTTTGACAAATGTGTTATTTTTATATGACAATTGTTTTATGAATGAATAAAAATATAAAAAAAAACTTAATTACCTTTTTATTTTGCATTAACCAACCATGATTGAATACAATTAATATGATACCTTAAATCTAATTTTCTAAATTCATTTAAAAGTTCATACTCATTTTTATATTTTAAATAATCATTACAAAATTTAGCGGCTAATTTACATTGTTTCATTCGATCTATATTATTAACATATGCTGACAAATCTTGTGCTTCTGCGTCTTCTTCGCCTACAATTGATAAATATTGGAAGTATGCAGCAGATATAATAAACTCTTCATACATTTCAGTAACCATTTGCTCCATTGTAAATATTATTAAATTTATTCTTCCTTTTCAATTTCTTGAAGAATAGTATCCTCGTCAATAAATTACTTCAAGTCTTTTAAATAGTAACCAAAGCCAATATCTTTTAGATCTTGAATAAGTTGAAAAAAATTTAATGTTTCAATGTATTTGTTGCAACAGAGGGCAGCCTTTACGAATTCCTCAGATTGATTACAATAAAAGTCTATCCACTCCGGACCGCTTGCCATACAATATGAGAAATAGGTTTTTGAAAGATTACTAAATTTCTCCTCTAATAATTTAACTGCAATCAGCAACTCAGCCATTTCATTTATTTAACATAATATTTTAAATATGTAGGGGGACGTCTCTTGCGAATAGGATTAACTTTCTTTGATAATACCTGTTTTTTATCTTCGTATAATTGAAAACTTTTTTGGGTTGCAATAATAGCAGGTATAAATTGGCAATCTTCTCCTATAAATTCTATTAGGTGGCTTAATTCTCCTACAAAGTATGATTTCCCAAATGTATTGAAAAACGTAGTAAGGCTTATAATTCCTTCTAAATAATCATCACAACAGTCAATTGCTTCCAAATAATCTCGTTTCAGTGGATAAAACAGCTTGGTGTATTCATCTTTCGAAATCACTTCAAAGAAAATGAGATATTTAACTTTTAACTGTCTGATAGTTGTAGTTAATTTTTCGCGATTACACATAATTCACTTATTACTTGACACATTTTTTCTTTTTGTTTTATACAAAATTGGTGGAAAAATTCAAAAATAACTTTTTAAATCGAGCACAGCTTTAAATGTGTCTTTAAAATGATCATGATGCACCTATTTATAAGACTTAAGAATGCAAAATCAAATGTGGGAGAACAAAGAGAAAAAATTAAAAAATATGATGCGAATGAGAATAAAAGGGGAGGAAGTTAAGAATGAGGGACATGAGAGAGAGGAAGAGGAGGAGGAGGAGGCGCTCCCCTATTATAACTACTAATATGAAACAAGACTAAATTATTTAGAGAAACTAGCATTGCCCACGAGCAATAATACTCAGTAACTAAAATCAATTTTGTCCTTAGGACCAAAAATATTTAATTGTCTGCCTTTAAGCATCAGGAATTTAAATTCCAAAAGTAAAAAAAAGTATGCATTTATATATATACATGTTTTGCTAATTTATTTTGAGTTTGTATATACTAACTCATAAAAGTGATATTCTTATGGAATGATATGTTTTATTTATAAATTCTGATATTGCATGAATTGTCTTACTGAGGTATCTCATTTATAAATCATTAATTATTAATTAAGTATCAGTGTTTTTTGTCTCAGTTCGATTATTTCTTTGGTTGTGGAATCAAACTTTGTTGCCTAGTTTTTAAGTAAATTACTTAAAAGATATAAATATAAATGTATTTTTATATTCTATACATGTTTTCGTTTTTTAGCATATACAGGTATTTAATACCTAGATGCTATCTATTATTTAACTTCTGATTCTTGCTTTTGTATTTATCATTAAATATTGTATATTTTTGTTATGAAAATAAATAAAATAAAATCCAAAAGGTGGAAAAAAAAAACAATCCCCACTCCTCATCCCGCAAATTAATTTCCTCCAGAAATCATTTTCACACCGACAGATGGCACCATTGCAACAACAGAAACACACTTGTAGTGCTGCCAATATTAAATCAACAAGGCTGCCACAGTACATAAAGTGAAGAATTGGATGATAAACCTAACTTTAACCGCGACGTAAACAAAAACAACAATGTTGCGACATTGTCTAATACAAATTAAGAAGGATGGACTTTGGTGAACGGAAAAAAATAGGGACCAGAAAGTTTACAAAAAGGCAGACAGTCCTAAACTACTAATTGGTACAAACAAAAGAACATTTTAGAAGTAGGGCAAAAACGGCATTGGGTTTTTGTCTTGGGACTATCAATGAAAATGGAGCTTACTAGTAATGTGATAAACCCAGATCTATGGCTAGAGGCTGTGAAAATAAACCATTTTACTAATATTTGTAACTTAACTATTTTATATGCTAATATTCCGAATATTCGTAACAAGATTTCTGCAATTGAGGTCGTCCTCAGAGATGACGGTATTTTTGATTATTTAAGTTTAAACGAACATGGATTAAATAAAAAAGAATTTTTTGTAATAACAATGGAGAATTATGTTCCTGCCTCTGGTTACTGTAGGTCAGGGACCAGTGTAGCTATTTATTTGAAGAATGATATTGCATATCACAATTTAAATATTTCTAGATTTTCAGAGAAGCTGAACTGTGAAGCTGTAGGTGTTTTTCTAAAACACGGCAGTTAATTACCATATATAGATCTCCAACTGGAGACTTCAATAGATTTTTAGAAATTCTTAGTACTATTCTTAATGAAATAAATTTATCCAATATTATAAAGAAGGTATGGATGTCTTGACAATATATTCACTAATATTGAGCTTTTCGACACTCAATCTCAACCTTTTAACTTGGTGCAGGTGCCAATGGGCAATCAGATCTCATAGGTGTTGTTTTTGGTTTCAGTGCCATTTTTCACATAGGGATCATAAAACTAGAATTAATTATAGACTTATAACAAACAAAGGTCTTTTCCTATTATATAATAAAATTGAAAAAATTAGTTGAGAGTTTGTTGAAAACACGAATGTAAGTGTTGATGATAGATTCCAGAATTTTATAAATACCATTGTTCATAGGGTAGAATGTGGTTTTCCACTTAAAACCAAAATGGTAATGGGCTAAAATCGGTCCAGATTGAATGATTTAATGGTAGATCGAGAAATATGAGGGAGTGGCTCCATACTCTATACTCTCTCCACAAACAGGATCCTAACCTAGTATCCAAAACTGATTTTCTGAGTATATCGTATTATGCCGAAATTTTTCGCACAAAAAAATTCATATGATGGTTACATTAATAATTTTACTAATCCACAATCTGCTATGTGGAATATAATAAAAAGTACAAAAACAGTCTTCCACGACAATAACAACATGCAATTTAAATACTGAAACTTTTAACAATTTGTTTGTGAATAGTGCTGGTGAAGTTATTGATTCTTCTACTGGAAAAACTTTTAAACAATATTTTTCTGACTCTTTTAATACGGGCAGCTTCTGCTTTAGTCTAACATATTTTAATTACGTAAGACCAGAAGTTAACCAACTTGAAAAATCCCGGTTAGACATTAGGCATAGACGGGGAGCCCGACAAGGTCAGCACTTAGACTCACAAGAAGACGTTTCAAGCCAAAGGCTTATTCCTTTTTAGAAAGGAAAGGGCATTTTCAGGTCGAGCATGTCCCGCAAGCTCAGGTTCTATACAGTAGTCTGGCACTGACTAAAGCATCACATCGACAGAACAGATGCTCCGTAGTTTCATCTACCTCAAAACAGAACCTGCAGTATGGATCGTTTCTGAATCTAATCTAATATAATAATAAGTAATATTTCATCAGCCAGTGCCCAGTTAGGACCTCGGTAATGGTTCTAAGTTGGCGTCTGTTTAGTTTTAGAAGTCTACTAGTCTCAGAACAGCTAATTATGAGCTGAGAATAGTGAGAATTTGGTTTAAGATGGGCTTTAAAGACTCATGCCGTGGTGTATTCCGAGAAAACAAAATTTTGACTATATGTGGCGTATATATATATGAGTGTATGAAATTTCTCTCTAGCAATCCTGGTAATTTCAATGAGCTGGTTAAGAACCACAGCTACAGCACTAGATCTCTAAATTATAACTACCCTAAACATCGAACAACTTTGTATGAAAAGGGTACATTGTATAGTAGTATTAAACTATTTAATAGTCTACCATGCAACATTAAATCTATCGTTGATGATAAAAGAAAATTTCTCTATAACTTAAAAGAGCATCTGTGTTTGGTAGAACCTTATTCTATCCCAGAGTTCTTGAACTTTGGAAATTAATGTGTTGAGTTGTTACTATATTGTAGACTTGATCTCATTGTAGCAACTGCATATTCATATTCATTAAGTGTTTTAATGTTTTGTTTAAGCTAAATATTATCTGTTTTCTTTTTTTATGTATATCTTTGTTTATATATTTGTTGATACCATAGCTTGACAATTTTATACAACAGACTACCATTTTTAATGACGTATTTCTCAGATGTATTTTTTTTTCTCTCTTTGTATTTGTTATGTCTGTAGAAATAAAAGGATTTCTTTCTTTCTTTCTTTCTTTCTAATTATTAATTATTCGACAGTGCGATTCTTAATCCTGGCCTTAACAGCAGAAGGAGCAATTGCAAGAAGAGGTTCCGGCCCAATGAAAACAGTGTTGCTCCTTCCCGAGCCAGCTAATTGGCCCCCTCATTACCCCCCAATGCCCTGATAACCAGGCACCCAATTGAAGCTAACCCTATTGGACTCACACAGCTTCTCTAGAGCTCTCTTGCTTTCAAGTGTAAGCAGCGAATTGACAATGCTCGAAGACAGAGCCTTAATCACCGCTTGACTATCACAGCGTATAGAGATATGCTTGTCCTGATATCCTCTGGAAAAGTCTTCCTGTACTGAGTCCTAGATTTCTGTAACTTCAGCCTGATATTCAGTCACAAACTATCCAAGAGCAAGCTAATTTTGACCATAGATCGCTCTCCATAGATTGCCTCCCCAGATCCCCTCCATTAGAGAGCCGTCTGTAAACCAGACAAGGCCCTCCGGTTTGAGTAAAGACAGGGAGGGATCACTCCATTGTTCCCCTCGATTCCTTTGAAACGGGAATAATGGCATCTCTCTTAGCTAGGAGACTAACTACTTACTAAATTTCTTTAGGCTGTTTAAATATCTAAAATTGAACGGAATAAGATTATAAATCTTAGGAGCAAGATAGTTCACAAACCTTAAATTAATGTTAGAGTTACTAAGTGGAATTCTTAAGTGTCCACCCACATTGTTCCAAGTTTCATAATTGTGATTAACCTTATATATATATATATATATATATATATATATATATATATATATATATATATATATATATATATATATATATATATATATATATATATATATATATATATATATATATATATATATATATATATATATATATATATATATATACATGGTGTTTTCTAACTTGATGCATTCCTTTCAGGAGGTGATAGGGGACTTCAAATGGAATCAAAATAACCCCATATTGGGCCATACAAAAGTTTTTAGTTTTCTAGATATTTTCGATGTTCTAAAATATTGCAAAAAGCCAGAAAATTATGGTTAAAAAATTTATTAAAAAAAGAACTATAAACCCTGTTGAGGTAAGTTAAATTTTATTTATTAGCCAATACATTAATAATGTAATATTAATAGCATTTGTAGTAATAAATCTAAATTCTAATGAATCACAATCAAAAGTTTGCATCGAAAATAACAATAAAATTTGCTTACTTCAATTTTAAGACGTTTTCTTGAAGAAAATTGTTAATACATGACGCGTACAAATTGAAGCGAAAACATCCTCATTTATTTAACTTTACAACGAGATATAAGAATTATGAAAATACAATACAAGAACTCACTAGAAATTGATAATTATGAAAAACTCACTATGACACAAAACGAAAAAGCTAATAATTAATTGTTAAAATCAGAATGAAAAGTCGACATAAGCCGGGTTTATATTTAAAGATTTCCTTCAAATTGTGCCCCTCTGCTTCTAATGCGGGCTCGAACACGTTTTCTTACTTCACTCTTTGTAATTCTCGAAGAAAAATTGGTTCTAATTCGCTGGGCCGCCTCGATAATCCTTTGCCGTAACACTTGAAGCGAAGGTACGGGGGAAGAATAAACTAATGCCTTCATATGGCCCTAAATATAGAAATCTAATGGTGTGAGGTCAGGAGACCTCGGTGGCCAAGGCATAGACCCGCCTCTTCCAATCCAGCGATTTGGAAACTGATGGTTTAACCACTCCCGTACTGTTAAGCGGTATTGAGCGGAACAGCCGTCATGCTGAAATATCATATTTCGTCGAGTTGCTAGTGGTAAGTCTTCCAACAGAACCATTAAGTCATTTCGCAAAAAAGCTTCATAATGGACTGCATTAAGGTTATCCGGCAAAAAATATGGACCAATCACAAAGTTGTCAATTACCCCCATCCAAACATTCAGCGAAAAACGCCTTTAAGACGATGTGGGTCTAATTTGGCACGAATTCGTTTCTATCTTGGGTGCCCAATAATGTAAATTGTGGTAATTAACCACCCTGTCCTGACCAAATTTGGATTCGTCAGTCCATAATATTTTGTTCAAGAAGTTCGCATCTTCCGCATCGGTGTTTAGCATAAAACGGCAGAACTCCATTTTTCTTCGAGGATCGTCTTCCTCCAGCACTTGTACAGGAGGAGTATAGTGATATTGATAAAGTCCAGATTTATTAATGGTAGACCAGACTTTATAGCCTGAAACATTAAACCGGCGCGCAACTTCTTTTGTAGAGGCTTCAGGATACGCACGAAAATGTTCTAGGATGAGTTCGTCTACTTCTACAGAGTATGTATGTGGCCTTCCTCCTTCGTTTCGAGGCTTGTGCACACTACCCGTTTCACAAAGTCGTCGATATACATCGTTGAACACACGGACATGTGGAAGTCTTCTGTTTGGAAAACGACGTCGCAAAAACCGTAACAATAAACGATGTCAGCATATTCGGAATTACTAAAAGATGCCATAATAACGTAAAAAGTAGAAAAAAACGTAGAAATGAACGGAATTTTTTAACAAAAAAAAATCAAATACACACTTTCAAACAACTTTCGAAAAACTGTCAAATTGTTTTGATGAACAAGGCTATGTCATCGAAGAAGTGATTGTTTCAAGACCTGCTAGATCTTTTGGATCTTTTACCATTACTTTTGTAGTACACTTCCCTTGTAGACGCTATGCCAAGATCAATAAATGACAAATTTTTATTTAACAAATAACCGAAAATAATTGCACAACACACTTTTTGTTAGAGGTTGTTAATATTTTTAAAAGAGTTATATCTCGTTGTAAAGCTAATTAAGCGAGGATGTTTTTGCTTCAATTTGTACGCTTCATGTATTAACAATTTTCTTCAAGAAAACGTCTTAAAGTTGAACTAGGCAAATTTTATTGTTATTTTCGATGCAAACTTTTGATTGTGATTTATTAGAATTTAGGTTTATTACTACAAATGCTATTAATATTACATTATCAATGTATTGGCTAATAAATTAAATTTAACTTACCTCAACAGGGTTTATAGTTTTTTTTTTAAATGCATTTTTTAACCATAATTTTCTGGCTTTTTGCAATATTTTAGAAAATCGAAAATATCTAGAAAACTAAAAACTTTTGTATGGCCCAATATGGGGTTATTTTAATTCCATTTGAAGTCCCCTATCGCCTTCTAAAAGGAATGCATCAAGTTAGAAAACACCCTGTATATATATATATATATATATATATATATATATATATATATATATATATATATATATATATATACAGGCTGTTTCAGAAATAAGTGCCTTAAATTTGACTGTTTATAGATCTTGATGAAATACGAAAAAAAGTTAAGTAAAACGTCCCACCTTTCAATAAATACAGGGTGTTACATGTAGGTGTTAAAAACTATATTTTCTTTGTTATTTCCGTAGATAAATAAGGTGGCAAATTGAAATTTTAACCACAGTATGCATAAGTTAGGACTCATAATTTGACAAAATTTTACTTAACGGGGTCACTCAGTGGCGTAAAACAGGGGTCGCCACAGCACATTATCACCCGGAACTTTTTACCACCCGGTATATTTGATTTATTTTTAATGTTATTTTATTGGCCAGTTTATTTGTTAAAAATTTGCTCCCTTAGAAATTTCCTAAGGGAGGTTTAGTTTTCGAGATATTTTCACTTTTTTGCTTGAATGTAGCTAAATTAATTCCAATTGGACAAAATTGTTCTTACTTAATTAGTTTTGAAACCCATTGTTATAAAAGCGTAGATGATTTATGCTGGCTAAAAGGGGAAAAACAACAATTCTAAAAGCAACATAACAAAATATTTTGTTTATTTACCATAAGTAGATTAGTTTGAAAAAGTAAAAAGTAACTTAATATTAATATAAAGTCATTTTTATAACTATGCAACTTAACTAAAATCCTAGCACATTGTTTAATCTATTCTACAATTGCTGAAAATGGTTACCGTTTCCGTCAATACATTTTCCAGTATTCTCTAAAAGTTTTGAGGAAGTGTTTTGTAGTGTATGCCTTGCAAGAGACAAGTCGTTGCAGGCAGCACCAATTCTAGCAGTAAGATGATCAACAGAGAGAATTGGGGTAGAATACACTTTTTCTTTTAAAATACCCCAAATACCGTAATCCATCGGGTTTAAAAAGTTAAGTAAAATTTTGCTCTAAGTCGCACCTTTCAAAAAATACAGTGTGTTACATGTATTTGTTCAAAACTGTATTTTCTTTTTTATTTCCGTAGATAAATAAGATAGCAAATTGAAACTTTAACTAGAGTATGCATACGTTGTGACTCATAATTTGACAAAATTTTACTTAACAGGGTCACTCCAGTGGCGTGGAACAGAGGTAGCCACAGCACATTATCGCCCGGAACTTTTTACTACCCCGTATATTTTATTTTTTTAATGTTATTTTATTGGCCAGTTGATTTGTTAAAAATTTGCTTTCTTTGAAATTTCCTACGGGAGGTTTAGTTTTCGAGACATATTCACTTTTTTGCATGTATGTACTTTAATTAATTCCAATTAGACAAAATTGTTCTTAGTTAATTAGTTGTGAAACCCGTTGTAGTAAATGAAAAAAAACATGGCACAAACGATAAAAGTTTTATTTTTTTATTTGCCATAATTAATTAATCGGTTGACAGGGGCGTCGGAACTCTTAAATGGCTGAGGGTGCGAAATTTCATTTTGAAGAAAAAAACAATAACACACTAGTTTGTTCAACATGTTTTGTTAAAAACTTTTAAGATAATGAAATAATAATTATTGAACTTTCTTATTTTTAGTCTCTTTAAAATTATACTCGAAATATAAACTGCTGGCTATTAATAGTGCATCAAGATTTTTTGATCAAATTTTTTTTAGACGTTCGTTAAGCCAATCTGTTGGATAAGTGCTTTTACTTTCAATACTGCATATGTGCATAAAAAAACACACCTACAGGGCGGGAAATGAAACCCCTGTAGTTTTACAAAGTTGTTTAAGGTTTAAAATTTTAATGTCTTCATACAAGTGCTTCGTTAACTTCTCGATTAAATAACAACCTGTTTACGAAACAAGTCTCTATGACCCAATTTATAAACAGTAGTTATACCGTTATTATAAGTATTAGGAAGATAATGAATGTGACAAAGTGCCTAACTTATTGTATTTTAAAATTTTTGTTATAATTCCTTTTGGATTTATGTCAGACCAGCTGAGTTAAAAATTTGTGAATTATGGTTTTTTTTTAATAGTTTTTCATTTTCACTGCTTTATTAGTCTTGGTATAGGGTATTTGGTTGCTAAAAATGCAGGGGCAATTGTATAGCTCATTTAAGGGCTAAATGTGTCTGCAAAACCTTCATTTTTTAGATACAGGGTGTTTTTTAATATCCTGTATAACTCTAAAAAAAACAATAAAATGGCTAGAGTTAAAATAAGATAAATATTCTGGAAAAAAGCCCATAGTTAACAAAAGTTTTATTACAGCCGGTATATTATAATTATGTCACGTCTGACAAAATGTCCAAAATAAGTTATACTAAAATTTGCAGAATATAAGGTTAGTGTTGGGTTAGTTTTAATTAACTTTTGTCAAACCCTCTATCCATATTTTTTGAAACTAATTATTCCGTTACTACTACTGATCATAAATTAGGTAATAATGATGTTTTGCATACAGTTTGTTAAGTCAACGTTCCACTTGTATGACGATGTCAAGAATTTCATATAAACCCTGTATATTGTAAGGAAACAAAAATATCAATAGTCGATTTTTTTGCATTCTGTCAAGGATTATTTTGATCCGAGGAAAAAAAGTGTTTGATTTCATGCCTTGTATGTTGTATGTACTATGTGTATGCATATATGCAGTTATTCAAGTAGAAGCACACACCGAACTGATCGTTCAAACGAACCGAAAAACTGCATCTCATTATCGTGTTCCGCAATTGAAATATTCATCTCTAAACTTTGATCAAAACATGCACTTTGTAGAAACAGGAGTTTAATTGCTAATTTAGGTATTTCTATTTAACTACTTAAAAAAAAGAAAAGTTTAGTTATCTTAAATCCCTTTACAAGTTTTGTATCAAAATTTATTGCACAGAAGTAACATTTTGAAGGAAATATTAATATTCTTTATGAAATGCGGTTTCTGTTGTCCTTCTAAGTTTATATGTACAGATCTCTGAAGCCAATGGAGTCTTAAGGGAAATGTGAAAGCTAAGAAATTTCATTTTTGTGTTTCTCATCAGGCTAATATATACATACGTACTATGCTTTTGTTAAAAAAATTACCAATTCAAATTTCTCCACAAAATTCTATATACCCTGTTTTTCGATCATTGAACGATGCAAAAAATTAGAATTCAGTTTTTCTATAAATAATGCCTTCAACATTTTTATATAAAAACAAACCCAACTTCAAAAAAAGAACAATTTTTTATTCGAACTTATTTTTACTCATTTCTTAAGCTTATTCAATATAAAACTGTTAAGTGCATTTTAATATGTAAAACAGTTTATATTATTATGTGAATGAATAAATATTGGGCTGACCAAGTCGAAAATCTGTTTGTAAATTAATTTTCTTTAGGTCGTCCCCGTCACATACTTTCGCCTTTTTCAGTACGTTTAACAGGGGGCATAGCCTTCCTTCACAGGAACTGGAATTTTTAACATCCGTAACGCACACGCTTGGCAAAACGAAAATCCTCACACTATACATGTAATGAATGTTCAAAACCAGTTTAAAAGAAACGTTTGGGCAGGTGTAATAAGAAGTCGTTTTATAGGTCCCTATTATCTACTAGAGCATTTAAACGGCAATTAAACCCCAATTCTCTCTGTTGACCATCTTACTGCTAGAATTGATGCTGCCTGCAATGACTTGTCCCTTGCAAGGCATACACTACAAAACACTTCCTCAAAACTTTTAGAGAATGCTCGAAAATGTATTGACGTAAATTTTCAGCAATTGTAGAATAGGGTGATTCATGAGGAAATGTCAATACTTCAGGTACATATTAAGGACCAAAAAATAAACATAAAAGTCTATATAAATAAGTGTCCGCAAGGCCTTAGTTCTCGAGATACAGGGTGTTAAAGTTTTTATTTAATTTTCCTATTTTTTAAATAAAATCAATGATAATGTAAATAATGGAGTGAAAATTGATATACGGGGGTTTTTTGGTATGACAAATTCGAATCTAATATTAGTATTGCTCTTATGTGTAGGGGGAGCCACCTACATGTCTTTCTACTCCTTCGAACAATCACAACTTTTTGGTACAGTCTTGTATTACATATTTGCGTAAAACAAATTATTCACTTACCATTTCTACGTCAAAAAGGTATACCTGTTAAAAGTGGATACGAGCAACCGTTTTCGAGATATTTGAATTTAAAACAATTTCGGCGCATATAATTTTTTATCGCAAAATTTTAAAAGTTTGTTATTTTGTCCAAATTTAAACGCATCTTGGCACAAAAGCTTTGAAATGAAAGACTAACACATTTTTTTTGAGGTGTGTTTTCAGTGCCTCAGACATAAACTAAACAAAAGGTATTTAATTTTTATTAAAATTGTTATTATTAAGTTGTTTTTAATAAAATCTAGGTTACGTTTTATAATTTTCAAAAATTCCACCATTTGCTTCTAACCACATTCGGGCGCATTTCTTAGTGTTTGTGCTGCGTTTGTTATGCGATCCAATAACGCTTCTCTTGTATTTACTTTAGTGGAATATACCAGTGATTTGAACCATCCCCAAAGACAATAATCCAAAGGATTAAGGTCTGGCGATCTAGGTGGCCAATTAACCCATTAGGTACTAGCGTGCCATAAATGGCACGGTAAAAAAAGAAATTATTTAAAATTCCTTAGAACGCCCCTGTGTCAAATAATTGCTTGCCTGTCGATGTTTTTAGGTCGGATAGTATCTAGTCTAACCTCAAATGTCAACGGAATTATTCATTAGCGGGTTTTTAGTTTTACAGTCGAACTTAGATATTTTTTGTGTATCGCAGAGGAGGAAAATATGAGTTCTAACAAACGGTAAGTTAATTTTTACTTTACTTTTATTAAAATGTGTCATTATTTCTATAGGTTTGTATTTTAGTAGAGTCAGTTGAGATATATATGTTTATAGGCCATAGTTATATTAGCTGCCATGTCTCTGAAAGGCATGTTTTGGTTGGTGTGACTTATATGGTACACTAGGCCTTTAGACTACTAAAATTTTAATAGTTTAAAAATATGAAAAGTTATTATTTTGTATATAATAATAATAATTAAAACATAATTTTGTATCACAAATCATTATTTTGTTTCAGATTTACGGTACAAGATGTTGCTGATATGTTTGAATCTGAACAGTTTTGGGAGAAATTTGAAGATGACGGTGTAGAACGGGTATACATCGAACCACCTGATAACAGAGATGAATCGGACGAAGATTAGGGGATGAATCCGGCGGTTTGTTAGATAACCTAACTGGTCGACAACTAGCAGCATCTGCAGAAATGGTTCTACAGAGTGGGAGGCGATTTGGTGATGAAGAAATTGACGAAAATTTTACTCAATTTGAAAACGATGGCAACCAATCAGAGCGAGAGTACGATGAAGAAGATGATCTGCCCCTTGCCAGGTTTGTCTTTCCTGATGCGAAAAAAATTACATGGTGCCGAAATAATGACCTGCCTGGTTCAGCACAAAAAATGTTTCCCGAGGTAGATTCTTCGAAATATAGAAACATGTCATCACTAGAAGTATTTGAACTCTTTATGACAAATGATGTATTTCAGCTGCTCCTAGAAGAGAGCAACAAATATGCATTGTTTGTTAACTGCTCAGATTCAAAGATTACTAGAGAAAAATTGAAATGTTTTGTAGCAATTCTTGTTGTATCTGGATATGATAAGAAGCCTTCAAGAAAGACCTACTGGGACTCTGGAGATGATTTACGAAATACTGTTGTTTATAGTGCAATGGGTCGCGATCGTTTCATTCAAATCATGAGATTTCTGCATTGTGCAGACAACACCAAACTAGACCTAAATGACAAAATGGCTAAGCTTAGACCTCTGATTGACCAAATGGAAAAGATTTTTCTAAAGCATTATTTGCCAGAACAGAATATGGCCTATGACGAAAGCATGATTGAATATTTTGGACGACACGGGTGTAAACAGTATATTCGTGGAAAACCCATCCGCTTCGGATATAAAGTTTGGTGTTTGAACTCGAAAAGTGGATACTTAATTAGTTTTGAGATTTATAAAGGAAATATACCTAATTCGAATCAGGACCATCAAAAGAAATTTGGAAAGGCAACAGCTCCTCTTTTGCAGCTCTTAGAACAGATGCCTCAAGAGATCAAATATTTTCCTTATCGAATTTATTTCGACAACTTATTTACCTCAACAAACATTCTTTACCACCTGAAACTAAATGGGTACGAGGCCACTGGAACCATTCGAGAGAACCGATTACCTAAAAGCTGTCCTTTGCGATCAGATGAAGAAAACATGCCGTGGTACGTATGACTATGCTTTGAGTTCTGACCAAAAAATAGTCGTAATTCGCTGGATGGACAATTCAGTGGTCACTATTATGTCAACTATACATGGCGTACAACCTATATCTAATGTCAGTCGCTACTCAAGTAACGAAAAAAAAGAGAGTTGGGATTCCAAGGCCATATTGCATTGGAAAATATAATGAGTTTATGGGAAGCACGGACCAGATGGATGCCAATATAAACGTGTACAGGATTGGAATTAGAGGCAAGAAGTGGTGGTGGCCTATATTCACATGGATAATTGATTGTTGTGCTCAGAATGCGTGGATTTTATATAGGAAACATAACCCATCCGTAACTCTGCTGCAATTTCGAAGAGAAATAGCCCAAATATACTTGAAAAGATTTCAAAATCTTCCAAAATCTGGTGGACGACCTTCGACACATTCTCCAAATAGTAGGATCATGCCTGATATTAGATAAGACCGTGTCGATCATATCATTGAATACGTACCTAATAACAAGAGAAGACGTTGTGCAGGAAACCACACACCTTCAAGCGCTGTAAGAACACAATGTCGCAAGTGCAATGTAGGACTCTGTATTAATTGTTTTGGTGATTATCATAAAGAAACCTAGATTTATATTCATTTATTTTTAAAATTTGAATAAATACATTTCTTCGTTCCAGAGCAATATCATTAATTTATTTAGTACCCCAAAAGACTATGGTACAGGCCATAAAATCCACAAAAGCAAGTTTAAATTCTAAAAACCCCTATTTTATAATATTTGAAGCCTTGGTTAACTGGAAAAACACAAAATTCAATCAAAATTTGAGAATTGAAAAACTCAGTCCCTAATGGGTTAAACGGACCTCCCCGACCAATCCATTGGTTTGGAAAGTTTTGGTTTAAAAAATCTCTTACAAGTAAACTGTAGTGTGCAGGGGCTCCATCATGCTGCAAATACATGTTTTGTCTTACATTAAGGGGAACATCTTCTAACAGATTTCGCAAGTGATTTTCAAGAAAGTTTAAATATTTTTCTCCTGTAAGACTATCGTCGATTATAAATGAACCAATTAAATGACCATTTAACATTCCACACCACACATTAATGCTAAATTTATGTTGGAAATTATGTTCTACTGTAGCGTGAGGATTTTCATAGGACGACCGGTGTTCATTGTGAAGATTATTTATACCATCACGCGTAAACTGTGCTTCATCAGTGAACAAAACATACCTATACAACCTTCGATCTTCATTAATCCAGTTACAGAATTGCATTCTCAACTCAAAATCACCCTTCTGCAAATGTTGAACCCGTTGTAAATGAAATGGGTATAAACAATTAATGAGAAGATTTCTCCAAGCAGACAATTGTGTAATTTGATAAGTATCTGCAATCCGCCTAGTGCTTATGCTTGGATCATTTTCGACTGCATTGAGTATATCCTCTTCTACTTCAACGTTGGTTCCCGATTCCCCTTCAGATACAATTTTCGCACTTGGAAACATTCTAGATTCTCCAGCAGTAGTGAAAACTTGTTGAAAAACTCTTCTATCTGGCACCCTTCTATCTGCAAAACGACGCTGGTGCTCCGCGACTGCTTGAATTGCGAACCCATTACAGAAGCCATAGACGAATATCATATCTGCATATTCACGATGCGAGAATATCACAGGCATAATGACGTATTTAGATCTAAAGTTTCTTAAATGATTATTGTCAGATGAATAAAAGTTATGAACAGAAGTTAACAGTGACAAAATTTGATCTTATTATTAACTGACATTACTATTGCTAAGTAACAGGAAAAACGATGAGAACACCAACCAGCAGTTGTTCTGTCAGGCAAGGCACACTTCTATTTTTTTACAATACATGCATACTTCATGTATCACATGCGCCGAAACTGTTTTAAATCCAAATATCTCGAAAACGGTTGCTCGTATCCACTTTTGACAGGTATAAGTTTTTGACGTAGAAATGGCAAGGGAATAATTTGTTTTTCTCAAAAATGTAATACAAGACTGTACCAAAAAGTTGTGATTGTTCGAAGAAGTAGAAAGACATGTAGGTGGCGCCCCCTACAAGTAAGAGCAATACTAATATTAGATTCGAATTTGTCATACCAAAAAAACTCGTATATCAATTTTCACTCCATTATTTACATTATCATAGATTTTATTTAAAAAATAGGAAAATTAAATAAAAACTTTAACTTTAACTTATTTATATAGACTTTTATGTTTATTTTTTGGTCCTGAATATGTACCTGAAGTATTGACATTTCCTCATGAATCACCCTGTATATACATATAGACATATATATATATATATATATATATATATATATATATATATATATATATATATATATATATATATATATATATATATATATATATATATATATATATATATATATATATATATATATATATATATATATATATATATATATATATATATATATATATATATATATATATATATATATATATATATATATATATATATATATATATATATATATATATATATATATATATATATATATATATATATATATATATATATATATATATATATATATATATATATATATATATATATATATATATATATATATATATATATATATATATATATATATATATATATATATATATATATATATATATATATATATATATATATATATATATATATATATATATATATATATATATATATATATATATATATATATATATATATATATATATATATTATATATATATATATATATATAAATATATATATATATATATATATATATATATATATATATATATATATATATATATATATATATATATATATATATATATATATATATATATATATATATATATATATATATATATAATATATATATATATATATATATATATATAATATATATATATATATATATATATATATATATATATATATATATATATATATATATATATATATATATATATATATATATATATATATATATATATATATATATATATATATATATATATATATATATATATATATATATATATATATATATATATATATATATATATATATATATATATATATGTATATATATATATATATATATATATATATATATTTTATATATATTATAATATTATAATATATAAATATATTGGTGGAATATATATATATATATATTGCTCCAACTGATATCAATGAGATTAAAAACACTTTTTCAGAATTAAAAAACAAAAATAGCTCTGGTTGGTACAGTATTTCTCTTAAGTTACTATTACCTTTACCCGATATCGTCCTTAAGACACTTGCTGAAGCGATAAATTTATCTTTTCAGAGTGGTGTTTACCCTCCTTCCTTAAAGGGAGCTAAAGTTATTCCACTTTTCAAAAGGGGTGACAGAGAAACACCATCTAACATTAGACCTATTTCTTTGCTTCCCACATTGGCTAAAGTTGTTTAAAAGCGGGGAAGGGGCGTATCGTTGATTTCATTGTATCACACAATCTTGTAAGCAATGTTCAGTTTGGCTTTCAGGCTTCCAAGAACACAAACGATGCCATTTTCTCTTTCTTAAACAACTTGTATAGTACTCTGAATGATGGAGAAGTATAGATCATAGAGTGCTGCTGTGAAAACTTGAGATCTATGGATTCAGAGGTGCAGCTTTGTCCTGGATAAGGTCATACTTGTCTGAACGCTATCAGTCTGTGGTGTTTAATGACAGAGTATCAAATGACAGGAAAATTACTTCTGGTGTTCCTCAGGGATCTGTTTTAGGCCCACTTTTGTTTTTGTTATATGTCAACAATCTGTCCCGATTGAGCATATCAGGAGTGTTTACGATGTTTGCCGACGATACGACCATTCGGTGGCTTGATAAAGACTCAAATCAGTTCGAGCTGGCCATTAAAGATGATTTATTGAGAATGAAAGAATGGTGTGATTCCAGTTACTTAATTTTAAATGTCTCAAAAACAAATATTGTTTCCTTTAAATGTCAGATTGGTGAAGTGACTCTTGGTACTCAGATTTTGGGAAATTTACGTGTTAATAAATTTCTGGGGTTGTATATAGATGAAAAGTTACAGTTTGAAACACATATCTTAAATATGAAAGTAAAACTATCCAGGGAATGTTTTGCTTTGAGGGTTGTGGCTTGGGAGCTGAGCATGTCCATAGCAAGAAATGTCCACTGTGCTTTGATTGAGTCCCACCTACGTTATGGCATATGCGTTTGGAGATCTTCTAATCCGCTGTTTAATATGGTCTTTGTACTACAAAAACGTGCAATTAGATATATGTGCCAACTAAGCTCCGGAGAATCATGTAGACCTTACTTTGTAACACAGAAGATCCTGACTTTGGTATGTATATTTATATTAGAAACAGTCTGCCTTGTGCATGTTAAGTTCAGACACGAGATTGAGTCGTCGAGTTTATGCAACTCGTAGTTCTCGACTTACCTCCCTGCCTATTCCCTCTTCAGCTTTGACCCAGAAATCAATTATTTATAACAGCAAAAAATTGTTTAAACATTTGCCTTCAAACATAAGGGACATTTCTTCTTTAAAGCCTTCTAAGCGAGAAGTGGACCCTATTGATTGGGAAAGCCTACTATTTAGTTGCTGAATTTTTTGACGACTCTTTTGACTAATATGTAAATAATTTTTATGATTAATGTGATTATTTTTATATTATGTTGTTTACGCCAATTTGTCTTTCGTTTTAATCTATTTTATGTTATTGCGTTCATTTCTGTTGCTAGAGTCGTTTTCCACCTTTGTACTGAAATTGAAGCAACAATTTTATACTTTTTGACTAAGACCTCTATTTAAATTTGTTTTATTTTTTTTTTGTATATATTATAGTTATTTATATTTTTGTGTGTGCTTACCTTATTTTGTTAATTACACTTAATTTATATTATTTTTTCTTTTTTATACGATTAAATTGACAACCGGCTGTCAGAGTCATTGTATGATAGTGCTGAGTATGGTTATGAAGTTTTTTTTAGTTTAAATTTACTTGCTTTGTATATGAGATAATTCTTATTACAATAAAGCTATTTTTGACTTTGACTTTTAGATTAGTTTATGTAAAGCAAGTCTAATATATCAATATCAGTTTATAATAAATAATAATAATAAATGTCTTATTAAATATGTATATGCAAACACAATTATCTCTCTCAATCTCTTATTATAGTACACTCCAATCCTGGCCCAGTCTAGCTATAATAGCTACTCTGCTAAACCAGGAGAGGAAATGTTTGTGGTAATATATAAATATAATTAAAAAAAAAATGCGAATTGTATAGTAGTTTAATTTTTTTAACTAGGTTAATATAAAACTCTTGAGTCATTTGAATGTAAAGCCAAATTTTATTTTGTCTACACATTT